>CM076569.1:450329967-450398142 GCA_034641835.2 Pinus albicaulis | reverse complement strand
ATCGTGCTAATCTAGACTTTGTGCAGCCAAGATAGCATCCCCTGGGTTTTCTGATGGGTAAGGGTAACTATCTAGTTTTTTCTCTCTCACTGTCAGTCATTCAAATTTTTCTGACATTGGAGAAAGTATCTCTACCAAACCCCTGCTTCACCAGGGTTTCTATCACAACCCAGAGGAATAATGCTCTTGACAACAGGTCGCCACCAACAGCTAACTTCTGATTCACCAATTTCATTTGCCTTTCCCTTTTGGTTTGTGGTTGGATGGACGAATGTGTCTTGTAGCATTTGCGACAAGGTAATGGTTCCATCTAGGTCATAGTTATTTTCATGTTTTGTCTATTGTTTAATATATTCTCCTTCTTCTTGTCTTTAACATGATCGCCCCAGCTCCCTATGGTTGCAGATGCGAGGTTTTGACTCCTTCACTAGCCACTTAAAGGTATTAAGTTAAGTACCCTTTCTTTTTCGCATAACCTCAACAATATCGTTTCAAATTACTATGTTAAGTTAGGGTTATACATTGTCTGCAGACTCGATACTATGGGCTTGGACATCTTACTTCCAGTGTATATGCGGCTGTGGTTCGATCTTCTACATGTCACTGCAACTTGGGTTCCTTGCACAACAAACTTAAGGTGTTCCTTGCTATATTACCCTTCCTTGAAAGTTTTGTTGAGAGGTTTTCTTTCTCAAGGGATTACACTGAAGGCTTTCACTGTGCAATCTAAAGATGGTTAATAGTATTAGGGTGCTAGTTTTGCACAACTTCTCCATCTGAGGGTACTTATTTTAGGTTTAACTCGCACATAAACATGGTCACCCACCTGAAATTATGGGTAAGTTTTTTTTTAGTAGTGTAGGCCTTCTGTCTATCCTGAGAAGCTTTTAGATTTGTTGAACTTTTCTCACTGTACTTTCCATTTCTTCTAACATGTCGGGTCCTAGAATCATTTTATTCTTGGGACTATTCTAGTTAAAAGGTATTATACATATTTTCCCATAAATTACCTTAGAAGGGCTCATTTTTAATGACTCGTGGTCATCGTTTTTATAAGAAAATTCCACTAAATGAAGGTATTCTTCTTACTTGCTGCATCACATACATGTGCATCATATCCTCAATCACTTGATTCACCCGCTCAGTTTTCCCATTTATTTGTGGGTGGTAAGCAGTATTGCAGTGAATTTGAGTACCCAATCTAGTGAAGAGTTCCTTCCAGAATGCAGAGGTGAACTTTACATCCCAATTAAAAATTATTACTCTAGGCATGCCATGTGATATGAATATCTCTCTCATAAATATATATGCCACTTGGGAAGTTTGGTAAGTGGATTTAAAAAGAATGAAATTAACTACTTTGCTCAATTTATCCACTACTACCATGATAAATCATTTTGTCTTTTGAATATGGGTAATCCGGTTATGAAATCTAAGGTAATCGTATCCCATTTCCACTCAGGAATGGGTAATGGATGCAACAAACCAGCAGGGTGTTGGTGTTCCACCTTGAACTGCTAACATTTTAAGCATTTTGCTAAGTATTTTGCAATGTCTTTCCTCATTCCGGACCAATAATAAAATTTTTAAATTGCAGAAAATAACTTCTGACATCCTCGATGAGCAGTGTAGGGGCTTATGTGGAATTCATCTAATAAAATTTTTTTAATCGATAACTTATTAGGAACATACATTCTCCCTTTAAAGATTAGCAAATTATCGTTATTGATATCATATTTAGTTTGTCTCCTGGAATTTCATGCAAGCTTACCTTGCTACCAAAGATATTCATATTCCATATCTTTTAGGGCAGCTTCTTTAATCTACTTGGAAAAGTTAAAGGCCACTTGACTATATGAAATCTCATATACGTAATGCAACCTTCTACTTAACACATCGACACACGATTTTATTTCCCCTTAAGATCTCCAGTTTTAAAGTCAAACTCGCTTAGAAACACATTCCACCTAGCTTGACGTGCATTCAGGTTGGGATGCTTAAAGAAACTGATTAAACTACTGTGATCTGTCATTAACATGAATATTTTTCCTAGAAAATAGTGTTTCCATACTTTCATAGCATGGACTATTGTCGTTCGCTCCAAGTCATAGGCATAGTACCTATGCTCCTGTTCCTTTAACTAATGAGATTCGTAAGCGATTACCTTACCTTCGTGCATTACGACTCCCCCTACACCCTCCTAGCAAGCATCCATACAAACTGTGAATTCCTTTTCCGGATCTGCAACTTTCAACATAGGAGTTGTAGTAAGTAAGTGTTTCAAATTTTCAAAACTTTGTTGACACTCTTTTGAGCACTTGAAAATTTTCCCTTTCTTTTGCAAGGACGTGATAGGGTGAGAAAATTTAGATAACCCCTCTACAAATCGACGATAATATCTGGCCAGACCCATAAAAAAGCGTAAATCAGTTACATTTTTTTTTGGAACATGCCATTCCATGATAGTTTTAATTTTCTCCGAATCCACCACTATACCTTCAAAGGAGATGATGTGTCCTAAGTACTAAATTTGGTCCTTATAAAAATCACATTTGCTAAATTTATCATCAAGTTGGTTCTCTCTCAAAGTTTGCAATACTATTTGGAGGTGTTCCTTATGTTATTCCAAACTCCTAGAATAAACTAGGATACAATCAATGAAAATTAGAACAAACTTGTCCAAGAAGGGGTGGAAAGTACCATTCAACAAGCTCATGAATGTTGTCGGAGCATAGGTGAGCCCGAATGGAAAAACAACGAACTCATAGTGTCCATAGCATGTCCTAGTTGTTGTTTTAAAAATATCTTCATCTTTTATTCGTATATGGTAATATCCATATCATAGATCAATTTTTGAAAACACAGTAGCATCCTTAACTTGATCGAATATATCATTAATTCTGGGCAACATGTACTTATTTTTAATCATTAACTTATTTAGTTTCCTAGATAATCAATACATAAGAAAAGAGTGCCATCTATTTTCCTTATAAACAAAATTTGGGCTCCCTAAGGGGACACACTGGGGCGGATATAGCCTTTTTCTAACAGCTCTTGGAGCTGCATCTTTAAGTTTTTCAACTCAGGGATACTCATTCTATAAGGGGATTTTGATATTGGGGTAGCTCCGAAAACTAGTTCTATAGTGAAATTGATGTTTCTCTTAGGAGGAAGTCCCTGGATTTCTTCCAGAAAGACATCTACAAACTCCTAGATGACTGGTATGCTTTCCAGAGTAGATATCTTATCTTTAGAATTGGTGTATCTTGCCTGAACAATGTAGATTTGCCATCCCTTATGAATGCACTTGCCCAACCCATGGGATGAAATGGGGCGTATCTTGAATTCCCTTCTAATACCCCAAATTTCTTTTCTAATACCCTCATCAATAAGGAAATTAATAGTCTTATCCTTACGATTTATTAAGGTCCAATGCTTTTCTAGCCAATCCATGCCTATCAGCACATCATAGGAACCTAGTGGTAGCATATTTAAATTTTCCTTAACCTGTTGTCCAACTATTTCAATTAAACAATCCTCTACCTTCGTGGTTACTCTTTGCTTAGCTTCCATAGCCAGTTGCACTAGCCAAGGATTTTTGAATTTTACACTTTTCATATGACATAAATCAATTATTTTTGGATTGATATAACTCAATCTTGCACCCAGGTCTATTAAAATAGAAACAAGATGGTTAGTTATTTTAACTTCAAGCTCTACTAGTGCAGATTGATATTCAACTTGATGATCCTCTAAGGCTGCATTGATCCTTGGTATGCTCCTTGCCACCTCGTCGACAGTAGAGGCTCCTTGAATGTTAGCAATTGGTTCTGATATGGTACGGTGAGGACAATTTTTATAATAGTGGGATTCCCCACAACCCCAACACTGCAAGGAGGGCTTTTGATTTTGACTGGGCTTTGGTCTGCTAAATAGTTTAGTCTTCCTAATTCATTCTGGGATATGAACTTCTGTTGATTTTTACTTGGAGGTCCATTCGACAATTTTCTGCTTGCATTCTTAATTCCAGCAAGTCTCATATTTTTGGTGTTTGATCATTTTTCTTCCCCTTTTATTTATCCAACCCTTAGTACTATCCCCTTTCTGCTTCATTTGATAATAACAAATTCGAGCCTTTTGAATGGCTTTGTCCATTGTCTTAGGGTTGTCAAATTCCAATTTCTCCTTCATGAAAGCGAGTAGGTTGTTGGTAAACCGCTACACATTGGATTTCTCTTCATGGATGTAAGGGATATATCTTAACAAAGAGGTAAACTTAGTTATACACTCATCCATGGATTGTTGCCCAATTTCATATCGTGAAATTATTTTGCTTTTTCATCATAGAACTGCTTGGTCAAGTATTTATCTTTAAAATGCTTATGGAATTGTTCCCAAGTAACTTACTGCTCATCAATTCCTCGAACCATTTTAATCTCTTCCCACCATAAGGTGGCCTTACCTTGCAGTTGACATATTGCCATTCTTGCTTTCAAATTATCATCATATTCATTTATTTGAAAGTATTTGTTCATATTGATTAGCCATCTGTCAACCGTCTCCTCCACCTCTCCATCATAGGTCGGGGACTTTATTTGATTAAACTCCCCTTGTAGTTTAATTGTATGTCTGTTAGTTCCCTTTCCACCAGAAACATTATCATATTCTTCTTCATTACCAACTCGACCTCCCTCAAATTTTGGGTTGTCTTCTTATTGTCTGTACAACTCCTCTCTATTCCCTTCATCTTGACTGAGATTCGTATTCCTTTTGTTTTTCCTGTCTGAGAGGATTTTCATGATATTTTCATGTTCCAAACACAACCTTTCATTATCAACCCTCAAATTCATCATTTATGCTCATAGATTTTGAACACTATAATAAAATTGCATTCGTGTTTAGGCTTTCTCCACCTAATTGAAACCACATTTCTGTGTTGGTTTCCTAAAAAGGCATAGGTCTTGCTCCTCTGGATGGTCTTCCTGGTGGGTTAATCCCTTCTCCCCATCTCATATTGTATCAACTTCCTTTCCATGCACCATGTTCACATTTTTTATTCCACATATGTCCATACATGCCTCAGTGTAGCAACCCAATGCTTTAATACCACTTATCACATGCAATAACAATATACTTGTTATATATATCTATATATATATATATATATATATATATATATATATATATATATATATATATATATATATATAACAAATATAACATATCCCAATTCGTGTTTATAAGTTAACCATATTTTCACATTTGGTACATCACACCATAACGTTAAGTATATAATATGCAGGTTAATTATTATAATTACTTTGTGTTACCATCATTGTTTGATCATAATCGACCCTTTTATCATTCCTTGGAAACTATGGTTATCTCAATTTTGATATGGAAGAGAGTGGAAACTAGCTAGCATTAATGCTTTCCAGCTGCCCAGGTTCTCGATCCTTCCAATACACTGACGGAGAGACATATGTAACATGTGCTACCATCGATCTCCAATACTCCTCATCCAACAACGCCTCAGGTTTTCCGGTGGGTAAGGGTAACTACCCAATTTTGTCTCTCTCACCGCCGATCATTCAAATGTTTCTGACATCGAGGAAAGTCTCTTTGCCAAACCCCTACTTCACTAGGGTTTCTATCACAATCCAGAGGAACAATGCTCTTGACAATAGGTCGCTGACAATGACTGATCTCCGGTTTTTTTATTTTCGTTTCCTTTCCCTTATGGTTCGTGGATGGATGGACAAATGTGGCATGTATCCTTTGCAACATGGTAATGGTTCCTTCTAGGTTACTGCTCTTTTCCTGTTTTGTCTATTGTTTAATTTTTTCTCCTTATTCTTGTCTCTAAAACGATTGCCCTGGCTTCCTATGGTTGCAGATGCAAAGTTATGAATCCATCACGAGTCACTTAAAGGTATTATGTTAAGTTCCCTTTCTTTTTCGCATAACCTCAGCAATATCATTTCAAAATACTGTGTTAAGTTAGGGTTATACATTGTTTGCAAACTCGATACTATGGGCTTGGACTTCCCACTTCCGTTGTATATGCAGCTTTGGTTCGATCTTCTATGTGCCACTGCAACTTGGGTTCCTTGCACAACAAACTTAAGGTGCTCCTTGCTATATTACCCTTCCTTGAGGGTCTTGTTGAGAGATTTTTGTTTCACAATGGATTACACTAAGGGTTTTCATCTTGCAATCTAAAGATGGTTAATGCATATTTATGGTTTAAGTTATATTTTTTTTTCGATTGTTTTCTAAAATGGAGCAGAGCTTCTGTTCCTTGATTTTTAGTGAGTTTTGCTGCTAAATCTGAGTCGAAATATGTTTCTAAAGACAAGTCCACACATGTAGTTTTGGTCAAGGTTGGCCCTACCTTCATGTAGGCTCATGAAGCCCAAGAGACATGTATTTTGACCCACGTTGACTTGCATAAATAAACATCAAGGAAACCTCATTTTAGCATCTCATCAACACATGTCTCTCTCCCCTCATCTGATTGGGTAGCTATTCATATCACACATAAGAGTTTGTGGAGGACATATCTAACCTGCATTAACTTTTTGTTTCTAGAAGACTTTGACCAGCGTTGGTCAAGGCTCTTTTGACTTCATTTGATTGTGGTTTTGGTGGGTTTATCTTTGTTTCATCAGGTCGCATTTATTGGCACATATTTCAAGGCATTATTGGTAGGTTGACCACAAGCTATGTTGATTTTTGATCGAGTTTGATTACTCCTTTTATGATTGTTTTTGCTACTGGTTGACCTCTAAGGAAGGTCGAATTGCTTTGACCTTGAACAAGCTCAAGAAGGACACTTTTACTGTTACATTGACCACTGTTGACTTTCTGGTTAGGGTTTTTTTACTATTGTTTACTAAGAGCAGAATTGCAAATTTTGATTAGGCCATCTATTTGACTTAGGGTAGTGATATTGGATCATCTATTTGGTAATTACACTTTGATTTTGTATCATTGTACTTTATTAATTTCTCTTTGTTGAACATTTGATATTTGATAATAAGAAGGATTGATCAAGGGTTTTCCCAATCTTGGGGTTTTCCCCTGGCTTGAGCCAAATTCTTGTGTTATCTTTTCTTGGCTTGTCTTATGCATTTTATTGTTCATGTTCTATCTACAATTACTGTCAATGTGAATTAATGGTTTATGTGATTTCTATTGGAAATTAAAGTGAAATTGATATTGGGCTAATAAAAGGACATTGAAGTAATTGTTGCAAGCATAGAACATACCAGTGTATGTTAATATGGTATGTTAATATTGGCATTCACTATTGCTGAAGTTTTTTTCCTTTTCACTTTTGTGCAGATGGAAGTTGTCAAAAATACACAATGATTATTGTACAAGGATCATAAACTTCTTAAGTATATAGCTTAATCCATTTGGTAAATGGTAAATGAAAATTGGTAATGAAACCTAAAAGAAGACTAGCTTCAAAACATTATAAACGTTTTATAAATAAATACAATATAATAAATTTAATATATATATATATATATATATATATATATATATATATTACTGCATTAAAATCAACACCATTCAAATGGTGGGTGTGGACCATCCCAACCATAAAAGTTTTAGGCCAAACATTCAAGAGTGCAGGATTGTTTTTTTCCATCTTGTTAGTAAATGGACATGTCACTGCATCCTTTGTGAAATCCTCTATAGTGTTAATGAAAAGGATGGAATTGCTTTTTTATTTATTAATTGTTGTGTAATCGTCTCGAGTTTTACTAGAACTAGTATAGATTTATCTTAACTTTGGATTTACCTAGTTCCAAGAGGGATCAAATAATGCTACATGCAAATCTCTTTTTGAGTGCAAAGTTACTAGAAAACAATGGAAGACAAAATATGAATGAAATTGGCAAACCTCGGGAGAGGAGTCCCTAAGGCTGCCCACATCTGTGGATACATTCATTGAATTAAAATAATCAATTACAACCTTCTAAATATGCATAGGACTAGTCTAGTTAGAACTAATTCCTAACAATCAGGAACTAATCCCTAAGTACAACAAACTAAAAAATCATTTGTTTCTCCATAAATTTCAAGTTCCCCCCTTAATGGAGAAAGGATTGATTTCTAAACCTAACATCTCTCTAAATAATTCAAATGTTATCTTCCCAAGGGGCTTTGTGAAAATATCAAAAACATTTTCACAAGTATTACAATATTCAATAAAAAATTCCTTAGACTGTATCTTCTCTCTATTAAAATGAAATTGGGCATCAACATGATTGGTCCTTGCATGAAATATTTGATTATTTTCCAGCTTGATTGAGCTCTAGTTGTCACACTTGAGCATTATAGCCTTCCTTTGTTCTTCTCCAACATCTTGAAGAACTCGCCTCAACCAAACAACTTCACAAGTTGCTACAAACAAAGCTTTATATTCTACCTCTATAGATGAAAAACATACAGTTGGTTGCTTCTTGTTTCTCCATGAAATAATCCCGGGTCCAATACTGAATGCATAACTTGTAGTAGATCTTCTATCATCCATATTATAGGTCCAATCTGAATCTGAGTAACCTGTCAGCTCAACATCAAATGAATCAGTGTATTTAAGACCAAAATCACTTGTAGCTTTAAGATACATGAGTACTTCTTTCGCTTCTCTCCAATGGTTTTCTAGAGGTCTTTTCATAAACTGAATCAGCACACTAACTGTATATGAAATGCCTGGTCTAGTTGTAGTAATATAGTTCGGACTTCCAACTAGATGTCTGTAAAATGTACCATCAACCTCTTTTGAACCATCATCAAGGTGAAGCTTCACATTCAATTGCATAGGAACAAAAACAGTTTTGCACTAATCCATCTAAAACTTTTTAAGCACTTCTCTGACATATTTACCCTATGAAACAAAAATCTGACCAAAATCCTGCCAAAATTCAAGACCTAAACAATAATGCAACTCATTGAGATATTTCATCTCAAATACTTGTGACATCTGCATCTTAATTTCATTAATTAACTTCACTGAATTTCTTGTTATGATTAAGTCATCAACATATAAAGAAATAAACACCACATACCCCTTTGCATCAAATTTTTTATACACATTCAGATCACTTTGAATTCTCATAAAACCCTGCTAGAAAAAGAAAGAATCTATCTTTTCATACCACGACCTAGGTGCTTTTTTCAACCCAGAAAAAGATTTCTTTAATATGCAAACTAAATGTTTCTACCCTTTTTTCACAAACTCTTCAGGTTGTGTCAAATACGCCTCCTCCTTTAAATCACCATTCAGAAAATCATATTTTACATCTAGTTGGTGCAAATTCCAATGATACTTAGTAGCTAATGCAATTAACAATCTAATAATGTTCGATTTATTTTACATCTAGTTGGTGAAAATTCCAATGATACTTAGTAGCTAGTGCAATTAACAATCTAATAATGTTCGAATTAGCTACAGGTGCAAATGTTTCTTCATAATCAATACCCTCTTTCTGAGAGTACCCTTTTGTGACCAATCTAGCTTTATATTTATCTATGCTACCATCTGCTTTAAACTTGGATTTGTATAGCCATTTTCATCCTATGGGATCTTTTCCTTTAGGAAATTCGGTCAATTCCCAGGTTTTATTTTTAATTATAGATTCATATTCTTCCTCCATGGATTTTCTCCACACTTCATATTCAATAACTTCATTAAAATTCATGGGTTCTATGAAATTCAAAACACTAGTCACGAGAGCATAGTCCTTGTACCTTTAAGGTAATCGAATCTGCTGAGTAGATTTCCTGTGTGCTTCACTACTTTCACCTCTATTCTCTAAAAGTACTTCTCCATTTCTGATTGGGCTTTGACTGCTGATGATGTCCACATCGTTGTATTCTTCCCCATGTTTTTGTTGCTCACTATTTTTTTCTTTATTATCTTCAATTTCAGGAAGAATGTGCCATCTTTCATAATTGTTATCCTTGTTACCTTCATTTGCCTGTTCATGGAAATTACATCTCTACTCGCAAATACTCTGTGAGTATATGGATCAAACATTTTATATGCTTTAAATTCTGAAAAATGTACTACAAAAATACATTTGATACCTTTAACATCAAGTTTCTTTATGTTCTCCTTTGGAATATGTGAAAAGGCCTTACACCCAAATATCTTCAAATGATGAACTGCTAGTTTAAAACCATACAAGGCTTCGAATGGAGTCTTAAAATCAAGGTACCTTGTTGTAATTCTATTCTTTAGATAAACAACAATATTAATGGCTTTTTCCCTAAAAGTATTTGAAATATTCTTACCTTTGATCATACTTTGTGCACACTCCACCAATGTCCCGTTTTTCCTTTCTGCAACACCGTTGTGCTGTGGAGTGTAGGTTACTATGAATTGTTGTACTATTCCATGATCCTTGCAATACTTGATGAAGTTCCCCAATCTTTATTCTCCCCCTTGATCTGAACGAAGAATCTTTATAAACTTCCCTGTCTGCTTTTCTGCCATGTTTTTTAATTATTTGAAGTATTCAAAAACGTCACTCTTTTTCTTGAGGATGTACACCCAAGTCTACCTTTTGCAATCATCAATAAACAATAGAAAATAATAGGCTCCTCCTAAAGATTTGGTCTGCATAGGTCCACAAACATCAAAATGCACAAGTTCTAACACATCTCTTCTTCTTCTATCAGAATTAGAGGGGAATTCATCTCTATGAATTTTACCTAGTTCACAACCTTCACAAGCACCATATTAATTTTTTAATGATAGGGAGACCTTCGACCATACTTTGTTTCTATAGAAACAATAAATCATAATAATTGATGTCACCATACCTTTGATTCCAAAGAATCTTTGTTGACATGGTTGTAGAATTCAGTGCTTGATGACTTTTACTGGTAACATCAAGCTTGTACAAGCCTCCAATGTTGACTCCTGCTACAACAGGTTTATAGTGGTCCAACAAAACCTTCACTATACAATGTGATTTGAATATTTCAACCTTCAGGTTATGATTTGTAATTGTAGACACAAAGATCAATTTTTTCTTGATCCCACGCACATACATGACATTATGGATACACTTGATACTTCCATTTGGTAAAGTCATAGGTATATTGCCATATTCCATGATCTTATATGTTCAACCGTCTCCAAGGTAGATGTTTCCGCCATTGTTGATTTCCTCAAAGTTTTTGTACCAGTCCTTATTTCATTTCATGTGAATCGATGCTCTAGAGTCCACAAACCATGTATTAGCATCATCCATTTCAGCAAAAAACACAGCATTAGACACAAATAGCTGGATATTTTTTAGATCAGAATTCAAGGCTTAGATCCTACAAAATGTCATGAATGTATTCTATGTTTATTTATAGATTCATCATTTTCTTCTTATAACATTCTCTCGCCAAATGCCCACTTCTGCCACAGTAAAAACATTTCATTTTAGATGACATACCTTGATTTGATTTTGAAAATGGCCTTTTATGGGATGAGCTTATTCCTTTGTATTTTCTTCCTTGTTTCCCTTCGAAGAATTTCTTCTTTGCCACAAGTGCCAAGTCTGGATTCTGAGGCTTCAAGTTCTTTCACCTCTCTTATTCCTACAATAATATACATGTCAATTCCTTAAAGTTTGGTGTTTTATCCCTTGTTGCGAGACCTATAATAAACATCTAGTAATCTTCTGACATTACATTTAATGTGATTATTATGAGATCAGTACTAGGTATTGATTCCCCTATGTCTCCCAACTTATCTTTCAATTCTTTAATTCTAGAAATAAAGGCATTAACATATTTGTTCTCTTCCATTTTAATGTAAAGGAGCTTACTTTTCAAGAAGAGAACATGATTAGTGTTTTTAGTCTCATATAATTCCTTCAGTGTATTCCATGTTTCAGCATAGGTCTTACAATCGCGGATATGAGGAATTATACAATATTTGACATAAATTCTAAGAAGTACCTTTGCTTTATTTTCTCGCTTCTCCCAATTCAACATTGTTGCAGATGTTGTGCCTGCAACATGTTTTGCTTCATCCCCCTTTGTAATAGTCCAGGCGCCATAGCCTTCTAGAAGTGTCTGTAGCTTGAATTTCGAGTTGACGTAGTTTGTGCTATCTAGCTTATTGGCTTCATTCAAATATGTTTTTGCAAGAGGATTCACCATCTTCTCCCAAAAAAAATTCCACTAGCTTCAAATAGAGGCTAAAGAAAAAAATATTAAGGCTCCTTTATCCACTGAGAAAAAAAAATGAAGCCCCCCTTTTCTTTTTTTTTTCTTTTCTTTTTTAAAGTATGAGACCCAAAAAAATCTGATGTCTCCTTTCAAATTATATATATATATATATATATATATATATATTCACATCATGTTGTTGAAGACCTAGGCGCAGCCACCCCGACATCTGCTACAGCTGCTCGATTCTGGCCACATGGCCCCTCCGGAGGACATCCAGGAGGTGACCGACCCTCCTGATCATGCTTCTGTTTTCTCAGCGCTGATTAGCTCTTTGAATCCGCCACAACTGAGACCAACAATATCCAATTTTGTCAAAAAATTGGATGGGATACATGAAGTCTCTCTGCCTCTTGCGATCCCTCGAATGGTCGCTCTCTCCCTTGCAGAGAAAGGACTCATTGGACAATTCACAAGCCTCTAACCCTCGCCAAAGACAATCCAGAAATGGGTGGAACACAACTGGATGGACAAGATCAAAGGAAAAATATCTATCAGATTCTGTGGCAGGGGCTTTTACACCTTCCACTTTGAGACAAAGGAAGACAAAGACCTGATCTTCAAGAATGTGCCATATTTCATGGATACCAGAGGGCTTTATCTAAAAAAATGGACACCAGACTTCGATCCGGAGCTCAGTGTTCCCAATTTAGTCCCAGTTTGGGTCCATCTTCCACATCTTCCTCTTCACTGTTGGGGGGGTGATTCTGTAAGAGCGATTGGGAACATTGTTGGAAATTTTATTGACAGAAGTGAGACGAAGGATGATATGAAAGCTTGTGCAAGGATCTGCGTAGAGGTAGACTTGGGGAAAGGACTTCCAGAGGCGATCAAGCTAAAGGTGGACAACTGGACTCATATTCAACAGTTGGACTACGAATAAATTCCCCTCAAGTGTAAGGTATGCCACAAATATGGTCATTTCACTAATAGATGCACAAAAGTAATTGAGGTTGAAAATATTGACCCTGAAACACAATGGGACGTTATAAAAAAGAAGAAGACTAGCTCAAATCCTAGAAACACTTGTGCTCCATCCGCCCATCCACCCTCCCATTGTGCTAACCCCAACATTCAATCTCATTCAGAACCTTCTCCAAACCCCCTCCAAGCCCTTGATCCCCATTTCATCTCCTCCAATCCCTTCTCCTCCCTTGCCTCCTCAAAAGAGGATCCTCCTCAACCTTCCATCCCTTCTCCCCCTCCTGATTCCATCCTTTAGCCCTCCCGCTCCAAATCTTGTCTACCTTCCT
The DNA here is from genome assembly GCA_034641835.2 of Pinus albicaulis. Lineage (NCBI taxonomy): Eukaryota > Viridiplantae > Streptophyta > Pinopsida > Pinales > Pinaceae > Pinus > Pinus albicaulis. The sequence goes on along the minus strand of CM076569.1, from coordinate 450,384,640 downwards.
CCTCAACTGAGCCTTTATCAGCTCAGATTATCACCAGAAATGCAGCAAAGGAGTTGGGGGCTGCTTTGGAAACTCTTAAAAAAACAGGCCCTGGAATAAAATCAGCCAAACACCATCGAGATGAAGTAGCTCTGAAAGACATTTCCCTTGGAACACATCACCCAATAGAAACCTTCATTGGAGGTCTTATAAGCAAAGATGTCAATCAACAAGAACCAGGAGGGAAGACAAGGTCTCAATCTGCATTCCTAAAATAATGAAAGCTTTCACTTGGAACTGTAGGGGATTAGGGAACCCGTCTAAAAACAATGTCCTAAGAGATCTTTTCAAACAAGAAAAGCCTGGCATAGTTCTTCTCCAAGAAACCAAGCAAGGAGAAAAAGACATGGGGAATATCATAATCAAACTTAGAAATTATACGGGCACCTTGGTGGAATCCAAAGGTGCTTTGAGAGGAATAGCTGCCATTTGGAATCAGAATACATGGAAAAAACTGGCAATTGTAAAGGCTCATGATTGGATCAAAGTCAAATTACAAAACATGCATGAAGATGTTGTGATAATAGTGTACAATATTTATGGTCCAAATCATTACAGAGACAAAGAAGTTTATTGGAATACTTTAAAAACTGATATTGAAAGTGGGGAAAACATCAATGTCATTATTGGTGGGGATTTGAATTTGATTTTGCATGCCAATGAAAAAAGAGGGAGTTCTTTCAGCCCTGATCCTGCAAGAGAACAGTTGGAAGCAATCATACAAGAGCATGACCTGGTGGACATTATTGCAAAAAATTGATATTTCACATGGAGAAATCGAAAAATTGGGTCTGGAAATATTAGGGAAAGGCTTTATCATTTTTTAGTTGCTATTCCCCTGATCTCCTACTTCTCCGTTGCAACCTCCACCATTCTACCATGTTTGGTCTCTTATCAATCCTCCCTCGGGCCTCTCCCTTTTCGCTACAACCCGCTTTGGAGTGACATCCCAAAAGCCAAATACATTGTTAAAGGCATTTGGAAGCAACATATCGAGGGTTCTCCAATGCACATTTGGGAGACGAAGTTGAAGCTTGCACGCATTGCTCTCAAAGGATGGGCAAAACATCGCTATAGAGAACCAGACATAATCATACAAGACATCAAGAGAAGTCTAGAATAAATCCAAAAAGACATAGCCATTCAAGGGATGAATAAAGAAAAGCAGGATCAGGAAAAAGAGTTGTATTGGACCTTGTATAGTGCAAATAGAAAAGAAGAGGAAAAATGGAGACTCAAATCGAGGAATATTTGGCTTCAAGTTGGGGATAAAAACACCTCATTTTTTCACAAGCAAACCACTATTATAATGTCTATAAATAATATCATAGTCATAACAAATGAAGAAGTCAATATTTACATAGATCAGGAGGCAATAAAATCAGCTGGCCATAGACATTATAAAAGCCTTCTATCTGAAACCATGGAGTTGGAGGACTACAGTGAATTCTTGGTCCACACGCCTACAATGATTACTGAAGAGACCAACTCCTCCCTAACCAAGGACATTGAAGAGGCTGAATTTCTCAATGCGATCTGGACTCTCCATCCTGACAAAGCAATAGGCCAGGATCGATTCACCATAAGCTTTTATCGGACCTTCTGGGATGTCATTAAAAAAGAACTCATCAAAATGATCCTTTGGGTCCAAAGGAAAAAAAAATATTGGGGGATTCACTAACTCGACATTCCTTTCTCTCATTCCCAAAGAGACCCGCCCCTCCACCTTATCCAGATTTAGGCCTATATCTCTTTGCAACTCCTCTTACAAGATCATCACCAAAATCCTTGCCACCCGTATCAAAGACCTCCTCCCTAGTCTCATCTCTAAAAATCACGGTGGCTTCATCTCTAGCAGGAAAATCACAGATTCCATTCTATTGGTTAAAGAAGCCATTCACTCTAGTATGATGAGAACGGAGAAGGGGTTTATCCTGAAACTTTATCTTGCCAATGCCTTCGACAGAGTGAGACACTCCTTTTTGTTCTTCAGAAAATTGGATTTGAAGCAGATTTCATATCCCTCATTTATGCATGCATTTCCAATCCTTGGATCTCTCCTATGGTCAATGGAAGGCCCGGAAACTACTTCCAATATTCTAGAGGCCTAAGGTAGGGCTGCCCCTTATCTCCCTTTCTCTTCATTCTCATGGTTGAATCTTTCAGCAGGGCTTTGGATCACAATCGTAGAGTTGGACTAATCACTGGTATCAAATTCAGCAATGGAGTAAAAAACACGAATAATTCTCAGTTTGTTGATGATATTTTCTTAATGGGAGGATCCACTAGCATCATAGCCAAGAGATTTAAAACTCTTCTTGATAAATTTATGCACTCTTCTAGAGGGCAAATAAACTACCATAAAAGTTGCATTTATGGGTGGAACGCAACCATGAACACCATCCATAGCATCGTTCAAATATTTGGGGTATCTTACAAATGGAATTGGACTCATTTCAATTACCTTGGGATGCCTGTCAGCTCGGGACAGTTAAAGACTAGAGTTTGGAGCATTACCATCGATAAGATGAAAAAAAAAAGTCCGGCAATGGGGATCTTCATGGCTCAATTTGGTTAGCCGCATGATCCTCTTAAAATTTGTTCTCTCTACCTTGGCTTTGTATCTTTTTTCGCTGCTGCAAGCCCCCATTAGCATTTAGCACAAAATGGAAGCAACTCTAAGTCAATTCTTATGGCAAGGTGGTAAAAGTGAGAAGAAGAAATTCAATTTGGTCAAATGGAGGCAGGTAACTCAAAATTATGAAAATGGTGGACTTGCCATCCGCATGCCCAAACTATTGAACATAGCATTTGGCGGGAAAATAGTGTGGTGTCTTATTACTGGACAACAATCCTGGTGGAAGAAAGTGATGGAAACAAAATATCTTTCTACTACAAGACAAAAACTTCTCGATCATGCTATCCCCAACAGACCTTGCTCTCGAATATGGGTTCTGTGTAAAAAAGTCATTCCATTCATTTGCAACAACATATCCAAAGTCCCGCAGGGAGGTCACAACATCAACATTTGAGAGGAAAAAATAATGGGCCAGCCCCCTCTCTCAAACAACCCAAGCACTCTGCGCATACAGACATATCTTCGAGAGCATGGGATTAACACTCTGGAGCAAATTTCTAGTTGGGATGAGAGAACCAACAACTGGAATGGTTGGACCTTGCCAAACTTGCCTTATTATCTTGAAAATGACAAAGCCTCTTTGAAAAGAATGCTACATGGCACTGCTCCACTCTCAAAAGACAAAGAGGACAACTTTAGATGGGATCCTTCTGGGTCATCCTACACTATAAGATCAGGGTATGGGACTCTTCACAAAGAACAATTTCCCAATCCTCCTTGGGCAATCTGGAAACAAGTTTGGTAATCAGAAGCACTCCCAAAGATAAAAATCTTCATTTAGACCTTGGTCAAAGGGAAGATCCTGACAACTGAAAACTTAAAAAATGTAGGTTTTAACCTTGAACAGAAATTATCTACACACGAATATTATAACAGAATATAAACAATAGCGAGAGCATAAAGCATAAAACAAATAAACACAAATATTTTCCCCTGGATCCCAAATTGGGATGACCAGCTTGACTTTTTATTATATTCCTTTTAGTGTTACAACACATATATATACATGCCGAAGCATACATAAACCCCAATCCATTAACCCTGGATTAGAACATAACCGTAGTTCCCTTGATCGGATCTACAAAATACCAAGGGCCGAAAACCATCGTACCCCAAAACCATGTGCAAGATCATGCACAAAACATGGGTGGGTCCGCCTATGAGTGGGTCAATACACCAAACAAATTTTCGCCGAGGTGCTGCCTCGGACCCCAACAGTGGGGGCTGCCTCCCCCATTGTGACCCCCCTGCTGCGCCCAGTGCAACGTACAGTGCGTGGGGCTAGTCGTGGAAAGAATATAACACATACCCAACATTCTCCCACTTGTTGTTTTCTTTCCACAGGGGGCCACATGAGAGCTTAGTCATTGGGCCAATTCTTCAACACCCATTGTTTCTCTACACCAAGAGAACTTCTGAGTGCTCACAGACTTCGTCAATGCATCTACAACATTCTTCAAAGTGTCCACCTTTACCAGCAACACCCTTTAGCCTCAACCATATCTCTAACAAAGTGATATTGAACATCAATGTGCTTTGTCTTTGAATGATAAGCAGGGTTCTTAGCCAAGAAAATTTCACTTTGGCTATCACAGTCTATCCTTATAGCTTGTTGTACCAACCCCATACTTGAACACAATCTTTGCAACCAAATTGCTTCCTTTCTTGCATGAGTGGCTGCTATGTATTCTGCCTCTGTAGTTGAAAGAGCCACTACAGACTGTCTTTTACTCATCCAACTGATTGCGCCTCCAAATAGGCTAAACACATACCCACTTGTAGATCTTCTTTGGTCCAGATCTCCAGCCCAGTCTGCATCAACAAAACCATGAATGTCCAACATTCTTTCCAATCCTAGTCTTCCCTAGTAGCACAAGCCATAATCACTAGTGCCACGTAAATATCTGAAAACCCGCTTCACTGCTGTCCAATGCTCCTTCCCTGGGTTTGACATAAACCCGCTCAATACTCCCACTGCATGTGCAATGTCTGGTCTAGTACAGACCATTGCATACATCAAGCTACCCACTGCACTTGCATATGGAACACGGGACATATACTCCTCTTCTTCTTGTGTCTTGGGACACTGTTCAGCAGATAGCTTTACACCTACAGGAATAGGAACATTCACCGCTTTACTATCCTGCATATTGAACCTCTGCAATATAGTCTCGACATACTTCCTCTGGTTTAACCAGAGCTTCCTCTTTGCCCAATCTCTCTTAATTTCCATGCCCAAAATATAGTTTGCAACACTAAGATCCTTCATGTCGAATTTGGAGAACAGTTGGGTCTTCAAATCTTGGATAATTTCTTTGTCATTTCCAATCAACAACATATCATCCACATACAAGACCAAATAAATAACACGGTCACCAATTAATTTAAAATAAACACAGTGATCCTCCTTGCTTCTGGTGAAGCCAAGTCCCCATATATAGGTATCAAATTTCCGATACCACATCCTTGGTGATTGTTTTAACCCATATAGAGACTTCTTCAACCTGCATACCAGTTATTTCTTACCCTTCACCATAAATCCTTCAGGTTGCTTCATGTAGATCTCCTCTTCTAGATCCCCGTGAAGAAATGTTGTCTTCACATCCATCTGTTCTATCTCAAAATCAAATGCAGTAGCAACAGATAAAAGTAATCTAATAGAAGTAACTTTGGCAACATGAGAAAAAATATCACCAAAATCAATTCCCAGCACCTGGGAATAACCTTTTGCTACCAACCGAGCTTTGTATTTCTCCACCTTGCCTTCTGTATTCATCTTCTTTTTAAACACCCATTTATTCCCAATGGAATTCCTTCCAGCCGGCAACTCCACCAGATCCCATGCCTCATTTTTGTGCAAGGATGCCATTTCATCAACCATGGCCTCCTTCCAGAGTTTTCCATCCTCGGAATCTATTGCCTCCTTGACAGTTCTGGGATCATCATTAGTTATAGTTAAGGAAAAACCTGAACAGAAAGAAGATGGACTATACCTTTCTGGTTGCCTTCTTTCCCGAACTAATCTTCTCAAAGCTGGAGTTTGTGGCTCTTCCTCTTCTGAATCTTCTTCCGCTGTAGAGTCTGATTCATCCTCCTTTAGCTCAAACTCTATCTTCTCAGGTTCCTTTGGTAGGACTTCATGTGTAACAACATCTTTCACCTCTCTAAACACCACATCTCGACTGTACACAACCTTCCTTGTTTCTGGGTTCCAAAGCTTGTAACCGTTTAAACCATCCTTATACCCAATAAAGATGCACCTTTCAGATTTATTATCCAACTTGGTCCTTTTCTCCTTTGGAACATGTACATATGCATCACATCCAAATACGCTTAGATGTGAAAGAGAGGGTTTATTACCAGTCCATACCTCATGTGGAGTCTTATCCTCCAACGCTGATGAAGGTGATCTGTTAACTAAGTAACATGCAGTCTCCACTGCCTCTACCCATAATTCTTGTCCTAACCGGTACCACTGAGCATGCTTCTTGCCTTTTCCATCCGCGTTCTGTTCATTCTTTCTGCAACTCCATTTTGCTGAGGTGTGTATGGAGTAGTCTTCTGTCGTGGTATACCACACTTCTTACAGAACTCTTCAAATTCCTTCTTGCAAAACTCCACACCATTATCTGTACTTAGCGCCTTTATCTTCTTCTCTGTCTGGTTTTCCACCAGAGCCTTAAATTTTTTAAATCTGTCAAAGACTTTAGATTTATTCCTCAATAAATATATCCATGTATTCCTTGAGAAATCAACTATGAATGAAACATAGTACACAGACTTTCCCAGTGATGGAACTGACATAGGTCCAAACACATCATTGTGCACAAGTTCTAATATCTTGTTCGCCCTCTTAGCACCAGAAGGAAAACTCACCCGATTCTGCTTCCCATATACACAATGTTCACAAAAATTGAAATCCAGAGAGAAATTAGACATACCTTCTACCATACCATTTCTATGTAGTATCTGAAGGCCCTTCTCTCCAATATGTCCAAGCCTTTGATGCCATAGCATGGTCTTTTCTCCAGAGACAGCTAGGCTTTCTGCTCCACTTTCAGGAACCACATAACTATTACACCCATCAATAACAATGCTACCTTGTAGCTTGTACAGATTTCCAGTCCGAACTCCCTGCATTAATACCAGTGCTCCCCGAACCATCTTGCAGGCATCTTTCTCGAACACTATTTTTACACCTGCATCATCCATCTTGCTTACATAAATCAGATTTCTGGCCAATGCAAGAATATGTAGAACACCAGGAAGTGTTATAATCCTCCCACCTTGTAGCTTTAGCTTGAGCTTTCCACGTCCGATGATTTTTTCCTTCCTATCATCCCCTAGGAAGACATCACCATCATATTTCTCATACTCGCAGAACCACTCCCTATGGGGAGTGAAGTGAAAGGATGCACCTGAGTCAATCAACCATGACTTATGATCTACATGTGTATTTGAAGAAGAAGCCAAATACACATCCCCACCTTCATCTGAGGTGGTTTTTGCCTCTGCAGAAGGAGCATCATCAGATCCCTTTCCTTTCTCAGGAGCTTTAGATCTGCACTCCCTTTTGTAGTGCCCTTCCTTTCCGCATTTCCAGCATACCTTTACAAACTTTCCAGGAGATTTAGATCTCCCTCTAGATTTGGATCTCCCACTCGAAACCTTATTCTTGTTTTTATTTTGGGACCTTCCTCGTACAGATAAGGCATCTCCATTCTGGCCCTCCATATTTCTCCGTCTCATTTCCTCCGACAACAAGGCTGAGACAATGTCATCAAAATTCAAGGTAGTTGTATTGCTACCTATTGCAATAACCAGACTATCCCACGAGTCTGGTAGAGAACACAACAAATTGATGCACTTATCTTCATCTGAGATTTTAATATCAACAGATGACAGCTGACTTACCACAGTATTGAAGGCATTCAGATGCTCTGTCACCGAGTCTCCATCCTTCATCCTCAGGTTATACAGCTTTTTCCGCAGGAACAGCTTATTCACCAGAGACTTAGATTGGTACAAAGTCCCAAGTTTTTCCCACAAATTCTTCACCGTAGCTTCCCCAGATACATTCAACAATACTGAATTTGAGACACACAACCGTATTGTGCTCTTAGCCTTTCGATCCAGTTTCTTCTAGTCTTCATCTGACATTGTCATTGGTTTAGTACCTGGATCTACTGCGATCCACTGATCTTTATCCACCAGCAGATCCTCCATCTTGAGCTTCCACAACTCAAAACTCTGACCATTAAATTTCTCGATCTCTATCTTTCCACCGCTCGCCATCTTCTTTCACAGCAAGAATTGATCCCGCAGATCTCCCACTGAACAGGGTCTACCTCAGGCCCAAGCAAAAAACCCTCAGCAGCAAAGGCGTCCCCTTGAAGCCGAAACAACTTTGATACCAAATGTAGGTTTTAACCCTGAACAGAAATTATCTACACACGAATCTTATAACAGAAAATAAACAATAGCGAGAGCATAAAACATAAAACAGATAAACACAGAGATTTTCCCCCGGATCCCAAATTGGGACGACCAGCTTGATTTTTTATTATATTCCTTTTAGTGTTACAACACATATATATACATGCCGAAGCATACATAAACCCCAATCCATTAACCCTGGATTAGAACATAACGTAGTTCCCTTGACCGGATCTACAAAATACCAGGGGCCGAAAACCATTGTACCCCAAAACCATGTGCAAAATCATGCACAAAACATGGGTGGGTCCACACACCAAACAAATTTTCGCCGGGGCGTTGCCCCGGACCCCAACAGTGGGGGCTGCCTCCCCCCTTGTGACCCCCTTGCTGCACCCGGCGCAACATACAACACGTGGGGCTAGTCATGGAAAGAATATAACACATACCCAACAAAAGAAAGAGGCATCCAGGGTGCATCTAGATGCCCCCTTTTCCTCATGGCCGAGGAGTCTATCTTCCACCTTTTCGTTGAGTGCCTCTTTGCTAAACAGTGTTGGCATTCCCTCATGGATCCCTTCCAAGTTGAGATGGGTACCATCAATTCGGTCTCAAAACTGATTGTTAACTGGAAAAAGAGCTACCCATGGGACAAAAAGAAGAAGAATGTGGCCAAAAGAGTTTGGGACACTCTTCGCCATGTTCTTCTGTGGAACATTTGGCTTATGAGAAATAAGGTTACCTTTCAAGATCATAAAACTTGTATCAGGAAAGTGCAGAGTAAGGCATGGAGCCTCACCATTGAGATCATCTTTGCCAAAAATAATAGTCACCTCAACTGAGTCAATGATCTGTAGGCTGAAGAATTAATTCTCCTTGGAAGATTTCTTGACACTCCTCCAAAGTACAATAAAATTCCTGCCATCCAACACGCCCACAAGGATTAGTGGAAGATCAGACTCAAAGAAAAAGAGTTTATTGAGTGGCTTGACGGAATCAAAAGGCATGCGTTCTTCTTTGACAGTGCCTTAAAGGCAAACCCAGGAATAGCAGGAGCGGGAGGCTGCATTATGGATGGGCATGGCCATAGTGTTGCTACCTTTGAATGGGGGTTGGGGCAGCAATCAAACAACATAGCATAAGCATACGCGCTGCTAAAAGGCCTTCAAATCATAAAGAAACTCAAGATTCAAAGGGTGATGCTCTTTGGTGATTCAGCAATAATCATCAATATGATGAAAAATGCAGCTCAAACCCCCAACATTGCTCTTAGTAAACTGATCATAAGGTGTTGAACCTTGAATAAGGATATTGGAGACCTCTCATTTTATCATATTTCGAGGTGCAATAACAAGGAAGCTGACTCATTGGCCAACAATGCATGTTGCAGACCCTCAGGTCAACTCCTTTCCCAAGATAGCCTCTCCTCCTCTCCTTTGCCATGATTTTTCTCCTCTGTGTGATCGCAGTTTGCCAGATTCCCTGCACCTTCAGGATCCTATCAGGGAAAATCTGCCAAGCCCATACCCATCCCTGCAGTTCTCCCGTGACCTTATCTTACTGGGAATCTCGCCCTCCTTCATCACGTAGCCTGTCATCTACCCTCTTATTCTCTTTAAATCTCATCCTCAACTCCTTTTCTAAGCACCAGATGCACATCGCTCATAGCCCTGTGCCCTCATATTTTGATGCCTCCATTCGTGCAGTGAATCCTTGATTCTGCTCTCTCTGCCCTGCTCAACTTGGGCTTTTATTCGTTGCTGCCCTGCTGTGCATTTCCACCTGTGATCTGAATCTTCGTTGTTCTATGCTCCTATATTCCTATTGCCCCTCTGTTTCTTTCATTCTCCCGCAGCTCATTGTCACTTACATCAATCCCTCTCCATCAACTTCTTTTCAACTGCGCAGTGTCACCTTCATATTTCTTGCTCCCAACAGCAAGCAAATCGCATCCCTTCATTCTCAAGCAATGCCCCTATTTCCTTTTCGATCTCTTCTTCACACAGTTGTAACTTTGTATTTTCCCCTATTTAAAATCATGAGGAATGAGAACTTCTTTCATTATGTTGATCTGCAAGCTGAGATGGAGCTGATAAGAGCTCAATTAAGGATAATCAAGGACAAACATCAGACAGACACCGACTTCCTTCAACATCAATCCCAATCCCTCCAGGAGCAGCTGAGGGGAGCTAATAATCATTGTGCTCACATTGAAGAATCCTTGCAGATCCCACATTACATGTTGGACAAGCAAAATTCTCCTAGTTCAAGCTCCAACAATGTTCCCAACGCCAATCCGGGCAACAATCAAGGTAATACTGATGCTTCAAATGGGTGTCAAATTAGCAAGAATTAATATTCACTCCTCCAACTCCCTTTGCTATTATTATGTCATTTAAATTTGCTTATATGTTATATCTATTTATTCAGATATATCATGAATCAAATATACAACATAGTAGTAATAGTCATCTCAAAGGAGGCACGGTATTTTTCCCTCCTTGTTTTGCTTTTCCTTCACTCGAATGTAACAAGGATCTCTATCCCCTCTTTTTTGGAATATAACTAGTAACCGAATTTGTCAATATATATATATATATATATATTAATGAGAGCCCCATTTTTAAAATAAATATATCAAAGTCTTTTTTTTTTTAAAGAATCCCTTTTTATATGTGTGCTCCACACAAGAACTAAAGACCAATTTTTTTTCTTAAAAAAATATAAACTAGACGCCAATCCACTTAACCTAATTCAACCCCGGTGTTTGACCATACACAACCTGGAATTCAACCCTGGTGTTTGACCATACGCACCGCACTCCTTGACAGGTTGAGGTAGCGTTTCACCTCCGGTTTTTCAAGGTTGATAGAAGCGTTGCACCTCCACCAATGCTCATCCTTGCAGGAGATAGAAGTGGTGGAGTTAAAGGTGTTTTGTCACCATTCCCTTCATTCAATTTTAGAGGCTTATACCCATATCCTTCGTTTCCTTTTGGAGTTTTATGTCCATCTCCCTTTGGAGGATTGGAGCTCTCACCTTGCAACCTTGTATTCGTCTCTTCATACATTACTTTCACCATTTATGTCATGTCAAAGAATGCCTTTATGAAAGCCTTATCATCCTCTGAAATATTGTCTGGCTCTCCTTCATGTGCCATGAATGGTGAGGCTTTTGGTGAAACTTGAGGAAAAATTTATGGTGGAGATTGTGGAAAATGTTCTCTCCCTTACCTAACTTTAGGAATTTCTACCACAAGCTTTCCTTCTCCTCTTTTCACGTTCAATGTTGTAAGAATCATAAAAAATTTCAATAGAATTAAACCCTCAAAACAACCAAATAACCAAAGCTCTGATACCAAATTGATCTGTATATGTAAACTTGAGATTTTATGGTGAAAATTGAAAGTTTAATGTTTAGGGTTTTTAGCCAATTATGTCATCTACATTAGCACATAAACATGCTATTAAAACTCACTTTTGCAGAAAATAAAGAATACATCAGTACCATAAAAACATACAAAATACAACAAATGATGAAGGAGTTCACCTCTCATGGGCTACATCTCCCGGTCTAGCTTCCAATGTTCGACCTCTTTCATTATGCTAAAAAAATATGTTTACATCAAGTTACAGTGCTCAAAATGAAAAAAAATGTCTTTGATGGCTCCATAATAGTCAAAAACCCCTAGTTGGGCTCTTTTTTCACTCAAAAAGGTCGAAAATTGACTGAGTTATGCTCCAGAGAATTTTTCCTGCTAATTGTATTCCAATTCGCACCCACTTGCAAATTGTTCTACAGATTCCACTTTTTGCGACCACGTGGAGTGACAATTTTTCCCTGCGCCAGTGAAATTCCCACCAGTTCGAGTGGAATTTGTCGAACCTTTAAATGCACTATGTTGCCCATGAATCGATTAAAAAGGTGCCAAATGGCGTAATGAGCGTCGTTGGATTCGTTTCGTTTAAACAACCCGGCGATTAGTTTGAACCATGGTTGGGGTCGGGTTTGGATTATCCACCATGGTTTGGTTTCCTAGAACCCTACCCAAGGCAAGTTCCACTCCAAATCTGCTCCAACCTTGACCTGCAACTATGGTTCAAAACTATGATTATTCCATTGTTTTAGGTAAGGTTTTCCACCTTAGCATTTAACTTGACCTCCAAGCGGTTGTATGTGACCTATCTTTGGAACTGCCGGAGTTAACCCTTCCCGCCAACATTAAACTTATAGTGACCAAAACAATTTCCATGTGACATGTTGAAATTCCAGTTTAGTTTACAGTTGGGCATGCAGTGACTCTGTTCTAAACTCTGTGGTATGTTATAACTATGGTCTGGGGCTCGAGGTTAACCCCACGCCCCGACCCATCGACACCATAACCACTCAATATTAAATATAAGTCAACCCCATAGATATAATAAGGAACATGTTAGGCAAGTTAGTGGAGGGATTTTCTGTTAGGCAGTTGGTCGGCCTTTCGAACCCTGTGGAGGCAGTTCGACCTCATACCAAAATTTTAGTCCATTCTCAGGAGGCCACGTGGAGGCCTCTCATTGGCCCATGTGGCCTCTTCCCATTAGACCACCTCAACGACCCCATGAACCATACGAAACAAGACTTTGTCGAGATCCTAAGGCATATTGACCTAATTCTTGTTTCCCTGCAAGTCTATTTGAAAACAACAAGAACATGATTCCTAGACTTCTGAGGCAGGACACAATAATTTTGAGATCTAGGATAAGGGTTTTCTATGACTAAACACTGAAGAAAAATTCTAAATCTAATACAAGTTAATTAAGGTGGAATAACGGAAGAATATGAAGCAAAACGATTATGTCTAAAGTTGGGATACATGCAAGTTTCATCCCTGAGGTAGCCACAATGGTGCCTGAGTCTAGTAGGCTAAAATTTATGAAGTAATTAGAGACACCTACGACCAAAAAAATGAGTACACTAAGGTATAATGTAAACCTTATTGACTAAATACATGCAAAATTATATTGAAGTAGGCTCATGATACTTCTCTGAGGTAGGTTAAGGTTGAACATAAGGCTACAGAAGCAGATCAAAGAGTCTTGTTGAGTCCTATAGTGGCCATGAATCATACATATAACACTGCATAGGAGCATTCTAATTAATATTTGGAGGGTGGGTTTAAGATAAGACCTAAGACAAGGTTCATCCTTTATTTCTAGTGTCAGTTGTTGTTACATGACTTGATTTATTCATAACCCTAAGTCATTCGCTCTATGGAAGTTCAAAATTCCAAACTTACAAGAAGTGATAATTGAGTAATGTTTTCAGTTTACATTATAGTGCTAGAAAAGTACAATTGCTCATCATTAGTTTTGTTGGATTTGAATTTTGTTCTTGATATTTTGCTGGAGGAATTATGTTACCGTGTTACTGAATTATTGTTTTCAAATTAATTGATTGGGTTCTGTTATTTTTGGAACTAGAATGATTATATTTGTATTGTATTATTTATTTCATTATTGAATGAAAAAAAGAATTTTTTGTTTTGAAACCCTAGTTGTATGCAGAAAACGCTAAGAAAAATAAGAAAAAAAATTCCCTAGGATATTACAGTGCTATCAGAGCTAGAATCTTTCCAGCTTGTGAGGGTGTCAACCTTGTACGTTTCTAGGGGATACAAGTAACATTATGGTAAAGAAGAATAAGGTTAACTGCAATGTAGCCATGGGGGATAAGGAAGATCAAGGAGGACTAGATTCCAAGGATCTATTACATGTACTAATTCATGGATAGACAAAAATAACAAATTTTATATTACAAGGGAAACAACCAGGACAATAATTAATAAAGGGGACACAAGAAATAAATTAGGTACTGGATCAAGGACAACAATAATTAACCCAACTAATGACACAACTCATAGGAAATTCTAACATTGTTGGTAATAATGATAACAAAGAAAATTTTGGTAATAAGGCTAGTACTGAAGGAAGCAACAACAATAACCCTATTTTTTCCATTTTTTTCTTCAAACACACAACAAGACAAATAGTGGAAGGAACCTCAAACCCTTACTCCCTCAATTTTTAAACCAAAAACAAACAATGACCCAAGAGGCAAAAAAGCATAATGGGCTCTTTGATGAATAATTTCGATGCAACATTAGAAGAGAACACTCGAGCGTCCATAACCTTTTGGGAATACAACAACATAAGATATCATAATAGACCCATGGAACAAAACAAAAAAATCCAGATTTGGCGTGCAGGTAGGAAATATACCCATCCCCTATTTTGATGCGTCATCAAAATGTTGAGCTAGGGATTGGATGTAAAAGACAGACACCTATTTCTGACTTAATCCCATGCAAGAAACATATGTTGTTCAATTTTCCACACTACACCTAGAAGGAGAAGCACATGATTGGTGGTAATGTGGACTAGTTATGTTGGGGCATGCAAACATCACTTCTTATGTAGATTTTTCATAGAGGCTAATAGATAGATTTTATAGAAAGAATCCAGATATATAGTTTAGAGATTTGGCACAACTCAAGTAGACCGTATCATATGAGGAATATATCAAAAATTTGAACAGATTGCAGTCATGGTGACAGACATCACTGAAGAAAAATTGATCATGCTCTTCATCGAAGGATTAACTGAACCCCCAAAGGGCTAGGTTAAGGATTTCAATGTTTCAACCCCACAAGATGCCATCAATAAGACTCGAGATATGTGAGGTGCAACACCAAAAGTGAATGTTTCACCCATGACTTCAGTCATTCCAAAAGACAAGGGAAAGAAGATATCTTAGGACAACGAAACCAAAAAGGACCACCTAGATGAAGAGGCGTAGAACAAGCTTAGAAGAAAGAATATTTTTTTCACTTGCAAAGAGCCATGGGAACTAGGTCACCGATGTTTTGGAAAAGGTAAGATTCACTACTTTGAAGTGTTTCTTGATAGTGACAATTAGAGTGATACAATACAACCACAAAGCAAGGAGCTTAACATCTATGAAGAAGAATCACCCCCAAAAACAGTGAGGAAGCTACTTCTAAGAATTGAAGGAGGTATTATCGCCACTCTTTCAGGAGTACCTAAATATCACACATTCAAAATCAAGGGCGTTATACAAGGAAAACATGTCATAACGTTGATATATTTCATAACAACATACAACCTAATTGATACAACTGTAGTCGTAAGGAGAGGCATCCCTATCCAGGAATTTGAGAGCTTCGAAGTGAGGGTAACTGACGAGTATCATATGACATGCACCCATGTAGTTCCACAATTAAGAATATCTCTTGGTAACTATACACTTACTTATGATTTTTATGTGATATAATTTTCATATACTAATATTGTGTTGGGAGTTCAGTGGTTGTACTCTCTAGGAAGGATTGTGATGAAACAAAAAATGATGGAAATGAAATTCCGAAACCCAAAGGGAAACAAGGTAGTTTTGAGAGGCATGACCAATGGTGGTCCCCACATTTTGATAGCTCAATAAATGGAGGTTATACCCAAACAAGGAGAATTCACTTGCATGCTAGCTTGTAGAACTACATTTAACAACTTACAATCCAATGAGGCCAGGCATGTGGAATAGGACATATTATTGAGAGATTGGAGAGCCCATCTCTTAGTAGAGTATTCTAAGAAAAAATTTCTTGCGAAGTATTGGATGGAATCATTCATGATGACAGGTATAATGTGGAAGACAAAATCATCTTCTACAAAGATGAGATACGTTTTGTCCCTAAATCTACGCTCAAGGAGAAGCTCGTTAAAGCTACACCTAGAAAACCAACTGAAGTCACAAATAGTCTCGCCCTCAAGATAAGGATTGAATAGACAATAAGAATTTATTTACAACAAGAATGGAAGTAAGCCACACAAGTCAAACTGGCATGGAAGCACAATATCCAACAAACACTAATGTTTCGTATGCTGACTAGCCTGTTGTTGAACAAGTGGGATCAAACAGACTACAAGATATTTACCAAACATGATTTTGAACCAAATGAAACCCATTACCTACGAAATATATCTTGGTGTAAAGCATATTTTATATGCTAGCAAAGTTGATGATCTGTATATGAAAACTTGAGAGTTTATGGTGAAAATTGCAAGTGTAATGTTTAGGGTATTTAGCCAATTATGTCAATTACATTAATACATAAACATAATTTTAAAACTCAGTTTTGCAGAAAATAAAGAAGAAATTAGTACCATAACAACATACACAAGAAAACAAATGATGAAGGAGTTCACCCCTCCTCGGCTGTTAGATGATCCAAAATAAATTTTATCATAGGTTATAGTGTTTGAATAAAATAATTATTAATTTAATATATTAAATTAATAATTATTATTCTAGAATATTTAATAAATCTTTGAGATATTTAGAAATAGAAATTTGTTAATAAAAATTAGGACTCTAGAAAAGAGTCGTTTCCTAGGCTCTAAGTTAGGAATGAAGTTAGTAGAGTGGTTAGAAGCTCATTTATTGTAAATGGACACTTGTTTATTTTCCAAGTGATCCATAACTAGATTAAGTTAGAACATAGAGCTTATAAATAGGTTAGTTTCCTATTTTCATTGTAGTGTGTAATGAGAGAATGTGAGAGTGTGAGTTTACGTGTGTAAACTCCTGTAATTTGCTATGTAATATTTTTTCTTGATCAATAAAGTTGCGTGTCTGAGGACACTTCTGCACTTTCATCGGCTACATCTCCTTGTTTAGCTTCCAATTTTGGGCCTCTTTGATTATGCTAAAAAATATGTGTTTACATCAAGTTACAATGCTCAAAATACAAAAAAATGTCTCTAATGGCTATAGAACAGTAAAAAGCCCCTAGTTGGGCTCTTTCTTCACTAGAAAAAGGTAAAAATTTGACTGAGTTATGCTCTAGAGAAGTTTTCTTGCTAACTATTCTCCAATTTTCACCCACCTGCAAACTGTTCTACAAATTATGCCTTTTTTTGCCACGTGAAGTGACAATTTTGCCACGAGCCAACGAGATTCTCGTCGATTCAGTGCAATTTTTGAACCTTTAAATGCATTATGTCGTCCATGAACCAAATAAAAAGGCACCAAATGGCGTAATGAGCGTGGTTGGATTTATTTTGTTTGAACAACCCACCGATTAGTTTGAACCATGGTTGGGTCGGGTGTGGCTTATCCATCGTGGTTTGGTTTACCGGAACCCTACCCAAGGCAGGTTCTGCTCCCCATCTGCTCCAACCTTAACTTGCAACTATGGTTCAACATTACGATTCTTCCATGGTTTGAGGTAAGGTTTTATGCCTTTACATTTAACTTTACCTATGAACAGTTGTGTGTGATCTATCCCCAAAACCGTCGGAGTTAACCCTGCCCGCCAACATTAAACTTACCGTGACCAAAATAGTTGCCATGTGACATGTCGAAACTCCAGTCCAATTGACAGTTGACCACGTTGCGACAATAAAGGGATCAAGATGTGCATGAGCTGATGAATCTGTTCCATACCTTGCGCACAAAGTTGGGTATCAAATATTCGGAGAAACATTTGTTGCTAAAGTATCGCAGTTGTATGCATAGATACATTCAGGAGGAAATGGAGTTCCTCAACATCTCCTTGCTTGGTACGACATACAGGTATGCTGCCAAGATTGAGCAGAAATTAAAACAGAAGAAGCGAGACTTTGGATCTGTGAATCAAAAGCAAGGGAAAGGTGCCCCAAAACCGCAGAACAAAGGACAAAGCCAAGGCATGGCGGCCCAAGACAACTTGCCAAAGCCACAAGCAAAGAAAAACACCGTGAAGCCAAAGAAGGACATGACAAAGTGGTGTGAGTTCCATAAGAGCTCCACTTACAACACAAGTGAGTGTTGGGCCAAGCAGTCGTTGGTGGCCGAGATGAGGGCTTCTGAATCAGATGCATGCTCCAACTCTGAATCAGAACCTGACAAGGAGAATGACAAAGGGAAACAGATTATTGATGCAGAGCCCAACACCACTATTGCCACTGTGAAGATCCAGAAGGAGGAACCAGAAGATCCAAAGGAGGAGGAGCATTTCTTCCACTCCCAGATGTGGGTAAAGGGTTCCCCGCTACATTTCATTGTCGACAATGGGAGCCAAAAGAACCTCATTTCAGCATAGGTCATGAAGCGATTGGGCTTGTCGAACACAACACACCCACAACCATACACCATCGGGTGGCTTCACCAAGGACGAGATCTCCACGTCAGCCTGCAGTGCCGCCTTCCCTACAACATCAAGCCCTTCAGGGATGAGGTATTATATGACATTGCTCCTCTTGATGTTTCTAATGTATTATTAGGCCAGCCGTACTTGTGGGAGTGACATTATGTGTATGAATCCCGACCTTGCGATGTTATTGTTACTTTGGGAAATAATCTGCACAGGATACTAGAGGTACCATTGTCTGCCGCTATCTCTTTGGTTACTGCAAAACAATGCAGTAAGATCATTTCCCAAACCAGGAATTTTTTTTTCTTGATGATCCGCCCCTAGGGAAAGAAGAAGAATATGGCCATGACCTCCAGAGAGTGCTCCTCTGCATGAAAATAACAAATGGACAAGGTTGTGGAGGAGTACGAGGACATCTTTACCTCACCCACAGGGGTGCCTCTACACTATCAGGTCAAGCACCCCATTGATCTGACCCTAGGTGCACCGCTACCCAATGGACCGATCTATCGGCACTCTGTCCTGGAGAACAATGAAATCAAGAGGTAGATTCAGGAGCTGCTGTAGAGAGGTCACATCCGGCCAAGTTCATCACCCTGTGGGAGCTCGATCGTGTTAGTATAGAAGAAGGAAGGGACTTGGAGACTCTGTATTGACTATCGGGTGCTGAACAAGATCACTTTCCGAAATAGGTACTCGATCCCACGGATTGATGACCTTCTGGACCAACTCAAAGGGGTGAAATATTTCAGCAAGATCGATTTGAAGTCTAGGTATCACCAGGTACCAATCGAACCCTTCGATGTGTGGAAGACTGCCTTCAAAGCCAAGGAGGGCCTTTTCGATTAGTTGGTCATGCCTTTCAGGTTGACGAATGCTCCCACAACCTTCATGAGGTTGAAGGGCGATATCTTGCGTTCATTCACCAACTCATTTGTAGTGGTGTACTTGGATGACATTCTAATCTTCAGCCAGACTTGGGAAGAGCACCTCCACCACATCCAACAAGTCCTCCAAACACTACGGCAACACAAGTTGTGTGCCATTTTGGAGAAGTGCACTTTTGGCATGACCCAGGTTCAATATCTGGGATACATTATTGATGAAAGGGGGGTGCATGTGGATCCAACCAAGATCCAAGTTGTTCGGGATTGGCCAGCCCCAACCACTCTAACAGAGCTTTGCAGCTTTTTGGGTCTTGCTAATTTCTATCGCAGGTTTGTGTTGGGATTCTCTCATTTCACTTGGCCCTTGAGTCAAGTCACCAAGGGAGGAGAGAAAGCAAAATTATTTTGGTCAAAATCTCAACAGAAGGCGTTCATAGAATTGAAACATTAACTCTATTCTACCCCAGTGCTCACATTATTAGACTTGCAACAACCATTTGAGATCGAGATAAATGCCTATGACTATTCTATTGGGGTAGTTCTTACTCAATAGGGTCATCTAGTGGCATATCATAGTGAGACATTGTCTGACACCGTTCGCAAGTATCCCACTTATGACAAAGAAATGTATTCCATTGTGCAGGCTTGTCGAAAATGTAAGCATTACATTTTGGGGTAGGAAACAGTCATCCACACAGACCACTGACCCCTGCAGTTCATACAGACACAAGGGAAGTTGCAGAACGATCAGCATCAGAAGTGGTCCACATATTTGCAACAGTTTCATTTGAACATCAAGTACAAGAAAGGTAGCACCAATAATGTTGCAGACTTCCTCAGCCGACCACCGATCGTGGCGCTAACCACCGTTCTCAACTCTTGTGGGCACGAGACTTCTGATTGGCCACTTCTCTACAAGAGCGATCCAGAATTCGGCCACACATACAAGGCACCCTTGGGGGGTACGCAAGTTCCAAATTTTCACCTCCAAGATGCACTGTTATTTCACCTAGGAAACCTTTTTGTTCCTTCAAGCGAGCATGCCAAGGTGATATGGGAAGCACACTACAGTCGAGTCGCTGGGAATTTTTGGGTCGAGAAAATAGTGGCAATACTGTAGAAGTATTTCTGATGGCCGAACTTTCGATAGGATGTCGGGAAGTACATCAAATCCTGCACTGCTTGGGCCATTGCCAAACCGACCATCAAGAAGCAAGGCCTATATACTCTGCTACCTACCTCTAGTCGACCTTGGGAATCCATCTCCATGGATTACATGACAGACCTTCCTTCTACTAAGCATGGAAACGGTCGTGTTTTCGTGGTCATCGATAGATTCTCGAAGATGGCCATTATGGTGGCTTGCAAGAAGAATATCATTGCAGAAGCCACTGCTAAACTCTTCTTTGAACGAGCGTGGGTGCACTTTTGGATCCCATAGTCTATCATATCAGATTAAGAAAGCAGGTTCCTCAACACATTTTGGTCTAGCCTCTGGTCAATGTTGGACACCAAGCTCAACAAGTCCACTGCTTTCCATCCCCAAATTGATGGCCAGACAGAGGTCATCAACAGGATGATTGTACATATTCTGCACATGTACAATTCCACGCACATGGGATGAGAGCCTCCCCTATGTATAACACAGTTATAATTGGGCTCTGCACAGCTCAACTGGCCACATCCCCTTTCAAGTGGGCTTAGGATTCCAGCCACTATGTCCCATTGACATAGCCATGCCATTTGCGGCTACTCGGGCTGATTTGGCTCATGTCTAGTCTGAAGATGACAAAGCGAACAACTTCATCGAGCACATTCAGCACATCTGCCAACAGGTTCATGACATATTGGACAAAGCCAATGCTAAGTACAAGCAATGACATGATCAACATTGGGTGCCACACAACTTCTAGGTGGGCGAAAAAGTGTGGCTACATTTGCAGAAGGAGCGCCTCATTAGACCCCACCGAAAGCTTCGCCCGCTTTGATATGGGCCATACACCAAGACTAAGGCTATAGGGAACAATGCCTTCAAGATCAGTATTCTACCATTCCTTGGTCTACACCCAGTATTCAATGTGGATTGCCTTTGTCCCTACTTCCCACCTCTACTGGACACCTCTAACATTGCAGAACAACTCACACAAACATAGTTAAACCCAGATTGCATGGAACAGGCCACCACAGATTGTATCGTGGACATGCAAATCAATAAAAATCACCAACAGAAGATCCAAATGTATCGGGTTGTCAAAGCTGGCCAACTCCTGCACCAAGGCAAGTGGTTCACTAGGGAACAAGTTCAGCATAAGTTTCCTCATCTCATGGAGGAACTCAACGCAATGGGGACCATTGCTTCCTAAGGGGGGAGGAATGATCCAGGTGGATATTGGTGGCCACCTACCTATTCCACTTGGGGCCCCACCATTGTCTCTTTCAGTTTTTCAGTTTCGGCACAACCTATTATTTTTAGTAGTTTTTCGGGTCTTGAACTTTCAGAGCCGTTTTGAGGCCCTAAACGACGTTTTTTGGGAAAAACGAGAAAAACATGGGTCCATGGAATGATGTTGCTCACACCAAAAGTTATATTCCTCAAATAGATCTTTCTAACGAGGTATGGTGCGCGTCAAACGGAGATCGTATGCCAAAGTTACATCCCCAGGAAGTTGAAACACCAATTTACCCAAACGAGGCCCATAGTTTTGGCGCTTCATCTCCTAGGGTTAGGGTTTTGGATGTTGAGGGTTTTCCATTGTTTCTAAATAATAAATAAGCCCTCGAGCCTCATTGTAACACAGTTCAGAGGCCTGTATTCACCACATATCTTCTCAGAGATAAGCTACCAGTGCCCTAGCTAATTTATTTCCATTATGTCTGTAAGCAAATTTCAGTTCTTTGATATTAATGAAATGAAGTGTTATTTCCGCTGCATCTTTGTATTTATGGTTATATGTGCATTCTATTGCGTTCTTGCATAAATCAGAATCATTTCACCATAACGTTAGTACATCAGAGGTATAATCACATTGTACAGTCATTATCCAGCCAATGTACAAACTGTTGACTTGGAATCCCTTCAACCAAATTCTTAAAATTTTAGTTGTTTTCCAAATTGTTCAAATTGCGATATCGAGAGCATTCAATATTGGTTTTGAGCGAGGAGAATTGCATTGGAATAGGGACGAAGAGATATTCACTTTGGATCTTGTTTTGAGTTGTTTCAAGCACTTCCAATTTTGGGCATCAAACTGATCCACCAGATCATTCCTCCCCACTGGAAGATTTTGGACCTCCAAAATCTCATTTTCAATCAAAAAATAGATGAGGGTACAATCCCTCACCCTTCCAGTATCAATCCACTTAACTTTTCTTGGATTTTTCGCTTTCAGCTTTTCATGAAAGTACATCACTTTCCTTGATTTTGGATTCCTTGTCTTTCTGCAATTATCCAAGATATCCATAATACAAAACTTCCCTTGAAGGAATCTAAACATTCCCTCCTCAATCTTCAAACAAATGAAACTTATGCAATTTCAAATTCAATTCGCTTTAAACATTGTCGTCATTACGATGCTTAACATGTCTAGCCTTCACTTGGCTCGAATATTTAATAAATGTGATCGCCATCGCCATTCACCATCCTTCTTCAAAGCCAATGAATCATGCAACCCACAAGAAGATGCTTTGGGACCAATGTCCTCTTTTCCAAATAGTTTTTGCATTTTATTTTTGACCACTGCATTCTTTAGCACTGGCATCTTGTTCACACCAATGTTAAAAAATGATGCATCCTGTTGCAATTCCACTTCATGTTGTTTACCTCTTTTAGGAGGAAACATGTTAGAATCCTAAAACATCTTATCACATGAATTAGAAACCTCAATGAAATCAAATTTCAATTTTGATTCATATCCTTGAAAGGCTTCATTCTAAAATTGAATTCACTAAAATTTTATAGTATAAAATTATTTTACCTTAAAAATCGCCAATATTATATATTGTCTAATATAAAATATTTAGAAATCTAAAGATTTTTTACAAAATTATCATCAAACATTTTAAATTTTGGATATTAGAGATTAGTAAGATTCTCCAAGGTTGCTAAACTTTAAGATAAAATTTCATCCTTAATATTTTACCTGGGTTGGGGTTGGGTTTGGCTTATCCACCGTGGTTTGGTTTCCTAGAACCCTTCCCAGGGTAGATTCTGCTCCCCATCCGCTCCAACCTTAACCTGTAACTGTGGTTGAACATTACAATTCCTCTATGGTTTGAGGTAAGGTTTTCCGCCTTAACATTTAACTTGACCTCTGAACGGTTGTATGTGACCTATCTCTGGAATCGTCGGAGTTAACCCTTCCCACCATCATTAAACTTACCATGACCAAAAAAATTTCCATATGGCATGTCAAAACTCCAGTTCAGTTGACAGTTGGGCATGCGGTGACTTTGGTCTAAAATCCATGGTATGTTATAACTATGGTCTGGGGCCGGGGGTTAACCCCATGCCCTGACCCGCCGACACCATAACCACTCAAAATTAAATATAATTCAACCCATAGATATAATAAGAAGCATGTTAGGCGAGTTGATGGAGGGATTTGCTGCAAGGCGCTTGGTCGGGCTTTCGAATATTGTTGAGGCAGTTTGGCCTCATACCAAATTTTTAGTCCATTCTCGGGAGGCCACGTGGAACATCCGATATCCCCTAGCTGGGCTCTTTTTGCACTAAAAAGGTAGAAAATTTACTGAGTTATTCTCTAGAGAAGTTTTCGTGCTAATCATCCTCCAATTCGCACCTACTTCTTGAGATTCAACAAGATGATGAGCTTAGTGAAAATTAAGCACCTTCACTAAGTGGGGCCCATAGGATATTTTTAGGTGTATGTTTATTTTTAGACATGGTGAGCATATTCTATAAGTTGCAAGATGCTATTTGTAGATGGTTTATCAAGTTGGAAAGATAGATGAAATTCTATTTTTAGAAGATTGGGCGAAGTCTATTTATAGATCACTAATCTAAAAATAGATGCATGTCAATTATTATTAGCCCTTAATAATAATCCGATAATAAATATCAACTTATTCTCTTGGAGTACTTTATTTCAGTGAACAGATTTGGCAAATCAGTGGGCTGAAGGAATTACGCAATTCCTAGGGTGGTTGGTGACTCATGCATGGAGGACTCAGTTGTTGGACCATAAAAAGGTATCTTTTGAACACCTAATTAGCCTACATTAATCATCAATCCGGGAGCATATTTTTATCTCAAGAGTGTACTCTGTCTGAGACTGCAATTGTCTAAGAGCAATGCTTGTGAGGATGTAGCATAGGATATCAAATACAGAAGTAATAAATGCTTGGAAAGGAAACCTAATTATAATGACAGGAATGTAAAAGCTAAACTACAACGATCTTGTTGAACATCGATCAGGGATGCAGTAGCAGTAACTCTTTCCCCTAGAAATCGATGTAAGATGACCAAATCTGGGGACTTGGAGCGAATATCTCTATCCTCTACAGTTTGGAGATATTAGAGCAAGTGAAACAACTAAAAGGAAATGAAATCTAGAAAAGGAACAACAGCATAAAATGAACAACAATTGCAAATGTAATTCAAATAAGTAAATTGTCACACTCAAGCCTATCGATAGTTAATCATAATCCAATCGCAAACCATATATAAATGGAACAGCAACTCAATACAATTACAGAACAACAAAGCCAAAAGGTAATAATAAGATAATTGATCGATACATGTAGTTGCGGTAAAGAATGAAACAACAATGGTTCTGCGCTTGCTTTAACAATCAATGAAATAACTCTGTAAACGAAATAAATGCTAAACACACTTCACGCATCAACAAATAAAGATTAATAATACAACAACATAGTAATCCACCAGAGCCGGGCCCTTAGCGCCAGTGAAATACCGCTGGGCTTAACTCAGAATTCTAAAGAACAGATGAAACCTGTGCTTTTATATTAATCCAAAAGACATTACAGACAACGTTCTCTCACGACAGAAAGTCGACAATCATTCGATTGCAAAGGAAATAAAAGTCTTCTAATGAAAGTGTCTTTTACAAAATAACCACCACCCGGTCACGAAAGATCATTGCCTTTATATTTGATCCTTGGGTGGACAAATCAAGAAATATGATAAGTTTGCACAGCGATCCCTCAGGATCTTCTGATCCTGAGGGATTCGCTTCTCTCTAGTTTTATCATTGTTTTGTTTACTCTGTTTAAGGCCAAGCTGTCCCTTGCCCCTTTCGGGCGATTCGTTCAGATCTTCTTGGCTTCAGCTGGATATGGTTCATCACAAATGGAGTAGGAGTCAGGTTGTTTTCAGCCATGCCTTTGATATAGCTGCTCACCTCTTCGTATTCCTGTTTTACCAATAAAAACAACCTTTAGTCATCTTTTAGACTAAACATAAATATTTCCAATTTAATTGCAATTCTTATGGTAAATTACCTTTTCAAGGCGAACAGAAGTATATCTATGGTAAAAGAATGAACAAATACATAGGAATTCCATACCTCTTTCACTACCCAACATACCCCCTGACTTAACCTTTTTCATGCTCTCATGAAAACTATAGTTCACATGGAGAGCAGTCAAAGAGTAAGCTGGAGAAGGTTTATCATTGAAAGGCCTAAAACCATGGTGTGCAGCTAACTCTTCAAGAATATGTTCTGTCTGCCCCTCGGGAAGCTCATAAATAGCTTTTCAGTCCAAGGCAGGGTACCAAATAATGGGATTGCGGAACCTACACCCTAACCAGAATGGTCCTTCTTTTAAAACAAGATGGCTATAGGCAATGAAACGGTCTGCAGCTAGCCCAAAATTTCTATAATTAAGTGGCTCCCTATTTTGTACATTTTGATTCGAGGTTCTCCACCGAAGCTTGGCTGCTACATAAGCTTGGTCCCTAATAGATGAAAAATAGTCTATTCCTTTCAGAATGATTGACATATGAACAGGCCCCAGAGTTTGGGTAACACCTTCCCTTATCATTAGACTTTTTTGTCTAGCCCACAATTGAAGTGGGTCCTGAGGTTCACTTCTGACCCATAGATCCAGTTCATTTTCCTGCCTTTGAAAGGAATTGTAGGCTTTAAACCACTTTAGTTGGTTCTTGGCAGAAGAAATGAATGCCTGAAACTGTACATCTCCAATAAAAGGGCTAGGGTTTGATTCACAGTCATTTTCAAGTATTAAATTATGCAGATAAAACTCACATAACAGGCGGTGTACTTTGTCCCCATAAAGCTTGCAGCATGATATCAGGTCGTTTATAGGTCTTAGCTCTATTGATTTTACAGCCCTAACTGCCTTGATTTTTAATTTCAAATATCTTTCTAACAGAAATAAAGCATAGTTTTTGGCAGGGCACCTACAGGCTAAGACATCAGTATATAAGGAGTAGAGAGTGTCGATTTGATTTCGTGCTAATTTTAATTGGTTTCTTACCTTATCAGCTTTTATCTCCACCTCTCGACATTTTTCATGAGCTTCAGGTTCTGCCTCATGAATAATTTTCATCTGTTGCTGCAATTCTTGATATTTCTTCCTTGGGACAGTATCTTCTTCCAATTTATGTCTTTCAATTCAGGCCTGTGTCAATTCTTCTTGCAGTCTAACTAATGATGGATCACTAAAAGTGTGCTGATTGCTAGATTGGGTATTTTCGTTTAGAGCAGGTTCCTCTGGAACAACTGGTGTTGGAACAGCTGTTTGCTGCTCCACATCCTCATAGTTAGGTTCAGGCATGGTTTCTTCTTCCACTTGAGGGTTCCTATTAGTGGTTACCCTTCTCCTTTTTGATCTTCTCTTAACAGCAATGTTTCTTCTTTTAGGGGCTCGCTTAGGTGTCTGCTTCATTCTTAGAACCCTAATCGTTTGTCTGAGTTGTTCTATCAGTTTATGAAGTTTTATCCTTTCGATTCAATATTCTCTTCCTCCTGTTCATACCTCTCGGAAGAAGCAACCTTAGCTTCGCTAGGGTTTGCTGTTTCATTAAGCTTTTCTTCAGTTATTTCTCTATCGACAACAAATTTTTCTGGTAATTGATTGATGTCGATATTAAGGTTTAAAGGGCTATGAGGGCGTGCATACTCAGTCATATTGGCCAAAATCTGGGCCAATTGGTCTTCCTGTGAAGGGCTTGCATTGATATTTTCAGTGGGTTCTGTTTCATGCCCACTGCTGCTACGATTATCCTCTTCCCCATCACAGGTGTGATAACTTCCTTCCTCCTCATCTGAATACCGAATTTCTCCCTCAGCTTCTTCTTCCTCTGAATTTCTCTCGATCTCTTCCTCATCTGAATAACGAATTTCTCCTTCAGCTTCTTCCTCGTCTGAATAACGGATTTCTCCTTCCAACGTATTGGGTTGTTTTTCGCTACTGGTATGACATCTTACTTCCTCTTCGTCCGAGTAACGAATTTCCCCTTCCAACTCTTCTTCTTCAGTACGAGGACTAACTCCCTCCAACTGTGGAGGCTGTTCCTCTTCATCTGAGCTGTTCAATTCCAGGGGCTGGCTGCTACTGCCCGGAAGTTCCTCTATTATCTTCTTGCTTCGTTTCAATCGGAAGGATTGTCTATGAGTGGAGGGCTCAGCTATTAAGACGGCCATTCTTTTTCAACTCGGAGCAGGCAGAGCTAACCCCCCTTCAATAAATTCTTCCCAGCTGGTCTGCTGCTGGGCGAGGCTATAACTCACTATCAGTCGAATTAAACAATGGTGGCTAACCACCATGTCTGCATGTTGGGCTTTTCTAATTCCGTGAGCAATATCATGCAACAAAGAGTTTAAGAATGCAGGTAGATTAATAGTGCATTTTTGTTTTAACACGGCTAGCAGCTTAAGGTGGCGAGGTCTTACCACGTCTTTTCTACCGTCACATGTTATGTAAGCCTGCACAATCCTAGCCAATTCTGTCCATGGTTCACCTAGTGACGCCGGGTGGACTCCTCTACCTTTGAAGATTAGCGTATGTCCGTCATCTTGGAATATTTTTATGGCTTCACGAATCCTAATCTTCTTCTGAGTCCAAATAGTCCCTTGTGCAGGAATGCTGGACACTTTTGCAATTATCTCATCGGACACAACTATCTGTCTTCCTCTGCCTGTGGAGGACCCTTCCTGCAGGTTTAATAAGAATTTGGTAGCCACTGCTTCATGGGGTTGCTGCATTCTCATAAAATATGTCGTCCATCCTAGTCTTTCTAAAATTGCTCGTGCAGCGTCAGAGACGATCAACACCTGTGGTTCACTGAATATTGGGCATCCTCCCATCTCTGCGTTCTATTAATTCTTCACAACACACAGTATTCTCAATGGAAAAACATAGCACAGATTGCTCGAAACTTGTTATTTCTCAAAAAATGCGGGGGATTTAATCCATATACGGTAAAGGAGTCAAACGCGGAGATATAGGTAAAGAAATCTTCGGAGATTTGGTCCAGATAAAGAGAGCTTCGGATTTTGATCTGCATGCAGACATCCGCGCCCCCCAAACGAATGGTAGGTTGTCCTCAACCGTCAATTGAGGGTGGCATGTGTGGCACAGCAATAGGACAACAGTAAAAACAGGCGTAATTATAATACATACAATCAAATCATCGTGATTGCTGAGATCAATGCATTGTGATAAATTGGTAATAGATAGGAAATCTCGTTGTAATGATTAAAATATGAGGGGAAGGGACAACATAAGGTTGACATAAATAGAATTGCATTATTTACCATATTAAACTAATGTGATCGATTTATAATAATTTGCATGTATAATAGGTTCGAAGATAGGAATAAGGAATTCATGCTTTTCATTTGATATTAAATAAAGATATAGGAAAAAGGGTTGAATAACTATTGATGTGTATAAATATGACTTCAATACCATTAACAGAGCTCTGTTGCCCACAGGTGTCCATAACCTTGACAGAGTTGTTTTCTTACCCACGGAACCCTTTTCCTTTATTCATACTGAGGAGGTGCTTCTTTTTGTTTCTTTATATTCTTATTGAGTAGCAAGACAGAGGCCATTGTGCTGGCTTGGTGACCAGATAAATAACAATGCCGTTCACCGGGAAGAAGTGAAAGGTGGGCAGGCCGGCTCGTGATGAGACCTCCTGTTCCAAGGACTTCTTGATTTTCAATTGTCTTTTGGACCATTTCCCTGGTTTGGTGGCCATAATGGGAATGCCACTTCATTGTCTTCTCTATGATCACGGTAGGCTGGCTCTTAATGAGACCCCCTATCCTCCATCTGCAAAAACATTAAAATATTTTCTTTTTTCAAATAGCACTTTTCCTCAGTTATTCATAAGGGATGGCTCAACACTCCTTAAGAGTAGGGATGGTGGAAGAAGTCTGAACATCTCAATAGAAAAAAATATACCCTTATTTCCATTTCAAAGATAAATATCAAAGAAAGCTGTAACATATGGGAAAGAACCAATCATGATAAAGATAATCGATCAGATTAATTTAATGGTAAAGTAGCAATATTATGTTATTAATCATGTCCCTTTTTCCTCCTTTTCTCATTGCTAGACAATTTCCTTAAAAATGACTATTTGTTTTGATGTGTCGATCTTAGTAAGCTTAAACTTGTATGATTGTATATAAATGATATATTTGCCCTTAGAAAAGTGAAAAGAAATCAAAATGGTAGCTTAAAACAAACAAAAACAAAATCACTCAAAAGTGCTGTTCCTTTGAAAAGGAACAGCAAAAAAAATCTGCGAAACTACTGTTCCTTTTGAAAGGAACAACAAGAAAATACTCTACGGAAATGATGTTCCTTTGGAAAGGAACAACAAAAAGACTACGAAATAGCAGAAAGAAAATATTCGACGAAAGTGCTGTTCCTTTGGAAAGGAACAGCAAAAGCATTTTGCGAAACTGCTGTTCCTTTCAAAAGGAACAATAGAAGTGTTGTTCCTTTAGAAAGGAACATCAACGCAAAAAAACAGGATTTTTTTCATTTTTTTGAAAGAAACCAAATTCAAGAAGTAAAGAAATATTAGCAGAAAAACGAATTTCGTAAAACAACAATAAAAAACAGAAAAACATGCTTTATGTACAAAATTAAAAAGGAACGATTTATCAAACTGGTGCCGGGGAGGAATTCTCCCCTTCATCAAGAATTTCCATGGTCGAATCTTCCCATAACTGCTGGTAAAAGGATTCCCAGGTGAGCGGCTTGTTATACAATCGGACGCGATGACCGTTTACCTTAAAGGAATGTCCAGATCCGTCAATGGTTACTAATGTGAGAGTGCCATTATTATGCACTTTCTGTATTTCGTAGGGTCCAAGCCATCTTTTCTGGAGCTTTCCAGGGAAATCCTGAAACTGAGAATCATATAGGAGTGCCCAGTCTCCTTTGTGGAAGATCTTTTGTTTAACATGGGCCTCATGCCATTTGGCTCTCTGTTGCTGAATTAATGCTGTATGCTGAAGAGCAAAGAGTCTAATTTCATCTAATTCGTTAAGTTGCTGCAGTCTCTTAGCCCGGGCTTCATCTAAATTCAGACCCACCTTTTGAGCTGTTCTCAATGTTTGAATTTCGAATTCAATAGGAAAGATGGGATCTTTTCCAAACACCAGTTGATATGGCGAACAGCCTGTTGTAGGTCTCCATGTTGTTCGATACGCCCACAGTGCTTCTAGCAATTTGTAGGCCCAATCTCGTCTATGCGAAGCAACAGTTTTTGTTAATATAGATTCGATTACCTTGTTCGTGCTCTCAACTTGGCCATTGGCCTGTGGGTGGTATGGAGTTGTAATTCTATGTTGAATATGATAATTCTGTAATGTTTCAGCTAATTTGTTACCTACAAACTGTGGTCCACCATCTGTAATTATGTCTCTTGGGAGGCCATAGCGGACAAAGATTTGGAAAAGAAACTA
Source organism: Pinus albicaulis (assembly GCA_034641835.2). Taxonomy (NCBI): domain Eukaryota; kingdom Viridiplantae; phylum Streptophyta; class Pinopsida; order Pinales; family Pinaceae; genus Pinus; species Pinus albicaulis. The sequence continues at coordinate 450,353,518 of CM076569.1, read as the reverse complement.
AATTACAGAATCCTCTGTAGCTTTTGAAAGGGGCTCTGCTTCAACCCATTTGGTGATGTATTCAGTTGCAAATAGGATATATGTTTTCTGGTTTGATGGAGGGCTAATGGGACCAACAAAGTCAAGTACCCAACGTTCGAAGGGTTCGATCACTAGTTGAGGGTTTAAGGGAATTTCATCAGACTGCCCAGGGCGTCCTGCCCTTTGACAGCTATCACAGGCCTGCAAAAAAATTTTAGCGTCTTTAAAAATAGTAGGCCAATAGTAGCCTGTTCGTAAAAATTTATGGGCAGTTCTGCGATCTGCAAAATGTCCGCCACACTGTCCATCATGGCATGCTTTTAAAATGTCAAATACCTCATCCTCCCTAACACATCTCCTGATTTGCATATCTGCACCTGTATGAAATAAGTAGCCCCCAGTCCAGGAAAAATGGGTACTACAATGTATTATTTGCTTTCTTTCATTAAGGGATAGATGTTTGGGTAATTTACCTATTGCCAAATAGTTCGCTATATCAACATACCATGGTGTTCTGGTAGTAACAGCGAAGAGATGTTCATCCGAAAAGTGGTCTTCAACTGCTTCTGTATCTGTTGGCTTTGGCATTCTTGACAAAAAATATGCTACAGGGTTCTCTTTGCCCGGTCGATCTTTGATCGTGATGTCGAATTCCTGCAGTAAAATTAGCCATCTTGTCACTCTTCCGTTTGTAACAGGTTTATTTGCTAAAAACTTAATGGTAGAGTGATTTGTGTAAAGTACTACATGATACCTAGTTATTTAATGTCTAAATTTATTTATAGCATGGACTACATCTAAAAATTCTTTCTCAGTCACAGTATAATTTAATTCAGCAAGGGTCAGATTTTTGCTAATGTAGTAAATTGCATATGGCTTCTTGTCTTCCTCCTGCCCAAGTACTGCTCCAATTGCTGTGTTTGAGGCATCAGATGAAATTTGGAACGGCAAATTCCAGTTTGGGCCCCTCAACACTGGGGCTGTTGCAACAAGTTTTTTTAAATCATTAAAGGCATTGTCACATTTATCTGTCCAAACAAAATTAGCATTTCCAGTTAGTGCATATAAAGGTGCAACTATTCGAGAATAATGTTCTATAAATCTTCTATAATAACTAGAAAATCCAAGAAAGCTATGTACCTCTGTTTGTGTAGTAGGTGTAGGAATTAACAAGAGTTTTTGAATTTTTGCTGGGTCTACTTGAATTCCGTCTGCTGAAATATAATGACCTAAGATAACTCCTTCGGTCATCATCATAAAACATTTTTCATTGCTTAAACAAAGCCTGGTGTCAATGCATCTTTGCAATACTTTTTCTAGGTTTCTTAATGCAGGCTCAAAGTCATCCCCATAAGGGGTGAAATCAGCCATATATACTTCGAGGCCTTCATTTATTAGGTCTACAAAGATGCTGAGAATTTCTCTTTGGAATGTAGCAGGGGCATTGCATAGGCCAAAAGGTAAGACTCGATAGGCAAATGTGCCCCATGGGCAGCTAAAGGTAGTTTTGTCCTGGTCTTCAGGGGCAATTTGTATTTGGTTATACCCACTGAAGCCATCCAGGAATGAAAAGAATTTCTTTCCTGCCAATGTGTCTAATACCTGGTCAATGAAAGGAAGGGGAAAGTGGTCTTTTTGTGTTGCCTTGTTAAGTTCACGTTAATCTACACATATCCTCCACTTTCCATTCTTTTTAGGTACCACCACTAATGGGGAGACCCACTTACTATCAGATATTGGGTAGATGAAATTAACATCCAATAGTTTTTGCAGTTCATCTTTCACAATGTCTTTAAGGTGAGGATTTAGTCTCCTTTGAGGTTGACGAATGGGTCTTGCATCTTTCTCAATATAAATGTGGTGAGTACATAATTGAGGATCAATTCCTTTCATGTCGGGGTAATCCCATGCAAAGGCTGCGTTGTATTTTCATAATAATTGAACTAATTTATCTTCTTGTTCAGCAGTGAGATTCTTGTTAATGTTCAAAGTTTTACCTGGTTCAATTTCTACAACCTTGGTATTATTTATGGAGGTAGTAGGTATTGCTTGATCACGAATATCTTTGAAAGGATCTTCTTCTTCTTTATTGTCAAATGTTGCTTCAATCATGTGACATTGCAAATGAGGTTCAGTTTGTGATTTATTAATAAAATTACTAATGAGATCATCCTCTATTCAATCTTTAAAATTCATAGCTTCTTCTATAGTTAGGGGTGACCTCATGTTTTCCTCAAAATATGATGCAGGTGGTTGTTTTGTTTTAATTATTGATAGACTTGGTTGGGCTGGGGGATATAAAGCTAAGTTTTTGACATAATTTCCCCTTGTAATGGTCATATTGCCTTGTCGGCATCCAATATAAGCATCGGCAGTTGCCAACCAAGGTCTACCTAAAATTAATGGATGTCCATCTAATCGGTTCTTGGGATTGGTAACCAGGAAGTCAACAGGGTACTCCCAGGAATCTATAGATACCATGACATCTTGTAAGGTGCCTTCTGGTTTCACTACTGATCGGTCAGCCAATTCCAACAAGGTTGTTGTTGGTTCAAGTGATGTAATGCCAAGTTTCTGACAGGTAGTGGTTGTTAAAATGTTGATTGCTGCCCCTAAGTCAACTAAGGCATTTGGAAATGATTGGCCATTGATCTGAACTGTCACTATAGGATTTCTTGGATCTTCATATTTGATAGGTGTTTCCATCCCTAATAATAAATCAGATAAGGTACCGACTATTTGGACAGTAGGATTGGCTGTTGTTCTCCTCTTGGGCTTCTTTATACATAATTCCTTGATGGTTTTTGCATATATAGGAATATCTTGAATAGCTTGGAGGAGAGGGATCTTTATACATAAATTTTTTAATTCTCCCAGAAAATAAAAATTTGGTTGTTCTAATGGACGAGGAATAATTAATCGTTCTGGGAATGGTGGAGAGGAAGTCATTACTTGTTGCTGATTTCGTTGTGGATTATGTTGTTGTTGAACTTCCTTCTCATTTTGTTCTGTTTGTTCTTCAGGTAACAGATCTTCAATTTGGTCATCATTATTTCTCTCTGTTTCCACTATACGCCCAGACCTTAATTGAAGATCATTGCACTCCCTGAGTTCAGTTTCTGTTTCTGGAGGTTCCATTATTTGTACAGTTTGAACTGGTCTATTGTTTGGATTCGGGTTGGGTTGGGCTGGGAGCTGCAGTCTTAGGTTGGTCTGGGGGTTTGGATAGGGAGCTGGCAGTGTAGGTTGAGAGAGAGGAATTGATCCGGCTGGCTGATTTGGGGATTTCTGCCAGTTTGACTGTCAGACTTGATTTTGAGAAGTAGAAGGGGACCATTGTGTAGGCCAAAAAGGTGGATAGAAAGGAAAGCTAGGCCAGTTATTTTTATTCGTTTGATTAGGCCAAGGTGTGGGAGGAAATGGCTGTTGTGACCAATTAGGAAAGGGTGGTTGATTCTGCCACATTCCACTATACTGTTGAGCATTATATTGAGGAGAATGAAAAGAAAATGGATCATTTTGCATACCTGATGGTCGTGGCTGCCACTGTCGGCGTTGGTTGAGCAAACATACCACTTCTGATTTTTCCTCTGCTTCCTTATATACTGCTTTCAGGCTAGGAAGCGACAGACATCCCTCTGTAGGGTGTTCTTTCGTGCAAATGGCGCATACTTTAACCACATCCAATGGGCATTCTTTGTGACTGTGTTTCTTTCTACATCTGGGGCAGAATATTGCCAAGTTTTGCTCTGCTTCTGCCTGCTTCTGCTTGGCTTGCATGATGTCAAACTGTGTTGTTAGAGTCCCCAGTATGTCTGTCTTAAAGTCTTCTAGCAGATTTCCGATCTCTGCACGAGTCACACCCTCATTAGAGGTCTTATTTTCCTTTGTAATTATGTCACGTTCTGCTGATTTCAACCTTGTATTACCTCTCGAGCACCTGATACACAAATCAACGATGTCAGAGTAGCTCTCTTGATATACATCACCTTTTCCCATAAGATTTAATGTTTCAACCCATTGATCTTTTATTCCCGTAATTAATGCAGTTTTCAAAACGTTATCAGGTAAGGGTGTAGATGCATAAGGGGATCTTTGAAGATTATATTGGAATCGTTCCACATACTCCTCCAAGGTCTCACTTGGTTTTGCTGTCATCTGGAATATTTCATCTTTTAATTCCCGAGACCTGCAATAATCTTGATATTTCTTTAAAAATGCAACCTTCATATGATCCCAATCAGTTATGACACCCCCACCTAATCCCATAAGCCATCATAAGGCTGCTCCTTTTAGTGTAGAAGGGAACAATTTCAGTTTTTGGGCATCGGTGGTGTAATCATATCCTCTGCACAGCACGTCAAATTCAAACAAAAACGCATCTGGGTCTTCTAATGTCAAACCATGAAATGTAGGAATATGTTGAAGAGGAATAGCTTTCATGGGTGCGTTGACTGCAGTATCTACTATAGGATATTGCAGCGTAGAGGTTTGCTGCTGGTTTTGATTTTGGTTCTGGGCCATTTGACAAAAGATATGCCAATACCCTTTTGGTATCTCCAGGGAATTTCTAGGCTGACGAACAAGGGTAGAAATAGCTTTGACAACGCTCCCTCTGTCTGGAATAAGTATTCCCTGTTGTCCTACTGTTTGAGGTGATTCAGGACCTTGGTTCTGGATAAGTTGAACAACACTTCCCCTATTTGGGCTATCTATTGTTTGGGTAATTTTAATAGGTGATTTTGAATTTGTAGTTTCTCCTGTTTCCCCTTCTCCCTCCTGGAGATTGCTGGAGTTCCCTTCTTGAAGGAAACTTATGCAAGGATTCTCAATTTCTTGGGAATCTTGCTCAATTCCTTCTGTTTGACTGTGTATGTCAGCGAAGGCTTCAGATGGTGACTCTGTAGCCTGAAGGGAACTAGTAGGCTGTCTAGAAGTAGTTCTTTAAAATCCTACAGATGGCTGAGATTCAGTTTTCTTAAGGATTTCGTCAATAAAGGTTGTGCGCCCAAGGGTCACCGGTCCCTTAGTTTTTTCAGTTTTAGGAGGAATCTTGTTTCGCTTAATTGGTTTATTCATTCAAAGAAACAATCCGTCATTCCTACCCAAAAGAAAAGCTTACTTACTTCTGCTGTGAAGTGAGCTGCGAGCAAGTGTGTTTCTTGCCCAGTGCGCAGGTTCTTACCTTTCATCTTTAATACCCAATTCTCTGCAGGCAGAAGGAAATCAGTTGTGCATTACTCCTTTAAAATGGCATACACTCTCCCCGGAAACGACACCAAAATGTTGGACCATAAAAAGGTATCTTTTGAACACCTAATTAGCCTACATTAATCATCAATCCGGGAGTGTCTTTTTATCTCAAGAGTGTACTCTGTCTGAGGCTGCAATTGTCTAAGAGAAATGCTTGTGAGGATGTAGCATAGAATATCAAATACAGAAGTAATAAATGCTTGGAAAGGAAACCTAATTACAATGACAGGAATGTAAAAGCTAAACTACAACGATCTTGCTGAACATCGATCAGGGATGCAGTAGCAGTAACTCTTTCCCCTAGAAATCGATGTAAGATGACCAAATCTAGGGACTTGGAGCGAATATCTCTATCCTCTACAGTTTGGAGATCTTAGAGCAAGTGAAACAATTGAAAGGAAATGAAATCTAGAAAAGGAACAGCAGCATAAAATGAACAACAATTGCAAATGTAATTCAAATAAGTAAATCGTCACACTCAAGCCTGTCGACAGTTAATCATAATCCAATCGCAAACCATAGATAAATGGAACAACAACTCAATACAATTACAGAACAGCAAAGCCAAAAGGTAATAATAAGATAATTGATCGATACATGTAGTTGCGGTAAAGAATGAAACAACAATGGTTCTGCGCTTGCTTTAACAATCAATGAAATAACTCTGTAAACGAAATAAATTCTAAACACACTTCACGCATCAACAAATAAAGATTAATAATACAACAGCATAGTAATCCACCAGAGCCGGGCCCTTAGTGCCAGTGAAATACCGCTGGGCTTAACTCAGAATTCTAAAGAACAGATGAAACCTGTGCTTTTATATTAATCCAAAAGACATTACAAACAACGTTCTCTCACGACATAAAGTCGATAATCATTCGATTGCAAAGGAAATAAAAGTATTTTAATGAAAGTGTCTTTTACAAAATAACCACCACCCGGTCACGAAAGATCATTGCCTTTATATTTGATCCTTGGGTGGACAAATCAAGAAATATGATAAGTTTGCACAGCGATCCCTCAGGATCTTCCGATCCTAAGGGATTCGCTTCTCTCTAGTTTTATCATTGTTCTGTTTACTCTGTTTAAGGCCGAGCTGTCCCTTGCCCCTTTCGGGCGATTCGTTCAGATCTTCTTGGCTTCAGCTGGATATGGTTCATCACGAATGGAGTAGGAGTCAGGTTGTTTTCAGCCACGCCTTTGATACAGCTGCTCACCTCTTCGTATTCTTGTTTTACCAATAAAAACAACCTTTAGTCATCTTTTAGACTAAACATAAATCTTTCCAATTTAATTGCCATTCTTATGGTAAATTAACTTTTCAAGGCGAACAGAAGTATATCTATGGTAAAATAATGAACAAATACATAGGAATTCCATACCTCTTTCACTGCCCAACATCAGTTAGAACAGAAGTGGCAGAGTTGTGATAGAGTTGGAAGAGTAGTTATGGGAGTTGTTATTTAGTTTAACTCAGTTAAGTGAGTTAAACTCAGTTGTGCTAGTTGTATCTAGTTCTAACTGAAGATACACTAATGAGAGTTTAGTGAATTAATTATTTAATTAATTCACAACTAGAGACTCACTTGCAACTGAACAAATACAACAATTAACTACTTGCATGTCAGTTCCAGTGGAGACCTAGTGGAGAGATAGGTGAAAGGGTGAGATGGACTATATGTTGTGACTATAGTGATGCATTCAATGCATCTGATACACATTGGAGATGCCAAAGAGGATTACGCAGTCAAGGCAAGGCCAATTCGAATTCATTCAGGGGTCTTCTTCAACAGGGATTGCGCAGTGGAGGCAGGCTGTCAGGAGGCAAGAAATTGGTGTATAGATATGCAAATTTCTGCATGAAAGTGTGTAATGATTGTTGATTGTACTGAGAGCTTGATGTACTAAGATTTGTATGAGATTATTACATGATCCATTGATATACATAATATATGATAGTTGGGGTTTTTAGCTTTAAGCTTCCCCGTTAAACAACTGTGTTTATGTGCGATTGATTTTGCTTCATATGTGTTTTGAAATTGGCAATTTAATTTCCGCAAAGAATTAAGTGGAAGGATTATGTATTTAACATAAGATTAATTTGTTAGATCAAGGGAGTCCAGTAATATACATGCATCTTTTATAATTTCTACACTACCTGCAAATTTTTCTACAAATTTCGCCTTTTAAGGCCACAAGAAGCGACAGTTTTGCCTCTCGCCAGAAATATTCCCATTGGTTCGAGTGCAATTTGTCGAACCTTTAAATGCACTATGTCGCCCATGAACCAAATAAAAAGGTGTCAAATGGGGAAATGAGCATCATCAGATTTGTTTTGTTTGAACAACCTGCTGATTATTTTGAACCATGGTTGGCGTAGGGTTTGGCTTATCCACAATGGTTTGGTTTCCCAGAACCCTACCCAAGGCAGGTTCCACTCTCCATCTGCTCCAACCTTAACCTTAAACTGTGGTTCAACAATACGGTTCTGCTATGGTTTGAGGTAAGGTTTTCCGCCTTAACATTTAACTTGACCTCTAAACGGTTGTATGAGAGTTATCTCCGGAACTTCTAAAGTTAACCCTTCCCGCCAACATTAAATTTACCGTGACCAAAACAATTACCATTTGACATGTCGAAACTCGAGTTCAGTTGAAAATTGGGCATGAAGTGAATCTGGTCTAAACTCCGTGGTATGTTATAACTATGGTCTGGGGTCGGGGGTTAACCCCATGCCCTGACTCCCCAACACCATAAGCACTCAAACTTAAATATAAGTAGACCCCTTAGATATAATAAGGAAAATGTTAGGCAGGCCAGTCGATGGCTTTGCTACTAGGCAGTTGGTCCAGCTTTCGGATCCTCTATAGGCAGTTTGGCCTCATACCAAAATTTTAGTCCATTCTCAGGAGGCCACGTGGAGGCCTCTCATTGGCCCACGTGGCCTCTTCCTATTAGACCACCTCAACAACCCCATGAACCAATAGAAATTCACCAACCATCAACGAAACAAGTGGTGACACTTGTCACCATAACATTGGTCCATCAGAAGTATAAGCATTTCCCAGTCATCATACAGATTGTTGATTGGGCATCCCTGCAACCAAATTCTTAAAATTTTAGTAGTTTCCAAATCGATCAGAGCACGATATCGGGAGCATCCGATATTGGTTTTGAGTGAGTCAAATTGCGTTGGAATCTAGGCAATGATATCTTCACTATGACGCTAGTTTCGAGCATTAAATTAATTCACCGGATCATTCCTTCCCACTGATTTTCGACCTCCAAAATCTCATTTTCAGTCAACAAATAGATGAGGGTATAACTCCCTCACCCTTCCAGTCTCAATCCACTTAAATTTTCTTAGATTTGTCGATTTAAATTTTTCATGAAAGTACATCACTTTCCTTGATTTCAGATTCCTTGTGTTGCTATCAACAATGATATATTGCCACAATTTTCCAAGATATTCACAACAGAAAACTTCCCTTGAAGGAATATGAACATTCCCTCAGCGATTTTCAAACAAAGGAAACTTATGCAATTTCAAATTCACTTCACTTTGAACATTTTTGTCATGATGATGCCTAACATGTTTAACCTTGCAATTGGTTCGACTCTTTACCAAATGTGATCGCCATCACCATGCACCATCCTTCTTCAAAGCTAATGCATTATGAAACCCACAAGAAGATTTTTTGGGACCAATGTCCTCTTTTCCAAATAGATTTTGCATTTTCTTTTTGACCCTTGCATTCTTTAGCACTAACATCTTGTTCACACCAATGTTCAACAACGATGCATCCTGCTGCAATGCCACTTCATGTTGTTTACCTCTTTTAGGAGGCAACATGTTAGATTCCTTAAACATCTTATCACATGAATTAGAAACCTCAATTAAATCAGATTTCAAATTTGATTCATATCCTTGAAAGGCTTCATTCTCAACATCATTGTGCTTGAACATTAACAATGCAAAATTTTGACTAGAATTAACCATCCTCTTCATTTGTCTAACATTTACAAGACATAAACTCAATTTATTTCTATGTTCCCTAACAATGTACTCAATCCCATTCTTGAAAAAATTATATTTATTCTCATGGCGATGAAAAGTATCTCTCTTATCATAAATATATGGACTTCCCAAAACAATACCACATATATCAAGCGAAACTACATCAAGAAAGTTTGAAGTGACTGCAAATCTAAGTATGAACTTCCTTGTCACCTACAATTTTGCAATCTCACATACCCAACCTAAAGGATAAGGTTTAGGATGATGAATGGTTTCTAAATTCAACTTCTTCACAATGTCTTCTGAAATAATATTTTTTTATGAAACACTATCAAATAGTGTGTCTATTTTGGTATGTTTTGAAATAACTCTTATGTGGAAAATCTCTATTATTTTTTTTTTTCTAATTGAGTATCATTGAGACAATTTGAAGAAATAGTACTTGCAATGTCCTTACCTTTCAAACCCATGGTTGTGATATTTGTTTCACCTTCGGAATCAGAACCTAAATAATGTTGTGTAGTTGTAGTTTTCTTTTCTTTCTCCTTGTTTTTAAACTTTTTGGGTCTCATCTCAGGATGAAGTTTCCAACAATGATCTTTATCATGGCCCTGTTTGGAACAGTGCTTGCTTGTAAGTTTTTCTTTGTCCATCTTGATGAAAGCATTCTTCTTCCCTTTTCGTTTGAACTTACCCTTTCCTTTTTCTCCAGAATCAAAGGTGCTCTCACTTGTTTCATGAGAAAAATGTTTCCCTTTTGCTTCTAGATGTGTGGCGTATACACAAACTTCATATAAACTTGTAGGGTTAAAAATGATAATATCATGTCTCAAGTAGCTATGTAAACTTCCATTATATTTTAGTAAATTGTCTTGAGATGATAAATCTACACCCAAAATCAATGCTCTCCTTCTAAACTCTTGGGTATAACTTTGCACACTTTGACCCATTAATTGCCTAAAGTTTTTCCAATCCATGATAGCTTTCTACATGTATGCTAATAGATCAAATTTTCTTCCTATTGCGACAAAAAAATCATTCCAATAAGATAAGACCTTACCATGTTTCTTCATGTCTTCTTGAGTTTTGGCTTCCCACCAAGTGAGTGCTACACTTTCCAACCTTAATGAAGCAAGCTGAATCTTGGTTTCATCATGCTTGATCCTTTGTATCCTGCAATACACTTCGAACTGACGAACCCAATTATCTAATTTCTCAGCATTTACCTATCCATTATATAATGGTAATTCAAACTTTGTCAATTTTCAAAAGTGGAGTTTTACCATGTTTGTTTGGAGAATGTGGAGGTGTTTCTGAAGTGGTTGATGTAGAAGATGAAGATGGTGAAGATGGAGGTAAGGATGGAGGTGAAGAAAAGTGTAAAGTTAAAGGTGGTTTGTCACCATTCCCTTCATTCCATTTTGGAGGCTTATACCCATCTCCTCCATTTCCTTTTGGAGTTTTATGTCCATCTCTATTTGGAGGATTGGAGCTCCCACCTTGCAACCTTGTATTCGTCTCTTCATATAGTACTTTCACCATTTGTGTCATGTGAAAGAATGCCTTTCTGAAAGCATTCTCAACCTCTAACATATTTTCGTTCTCTCCTTCATGTGCCATGAATGGTGAGGATTTTGGTGAAACTTGAGGAGAAATTTGTGGTGGAGATTGTGGCAAATATTATCTCCCTGACCTAACTTCAAGAATTTCTACCACAAGCTTTCCTTCTCTTTTCACCTTCAATGTTGTAAGCATCATAAACACTTGCAATAAAATTAAACCCTCAAAACAACCAAATAACCAAAGCTCTGATACCAAATTGATTTGTATATGTAAACTTGAGAGTTTATGGTGAAAATTGAAAGTGTAATGTTTAGGGTTTTTAGCCAATTATGTCAACTACATTAACACATTAACATGATTTTAAAACTCAGTTTCGTAGAAAATAAAGAATACATCAGTACCATAATAACATACACAAGACAACAAATGATGAAGGAGTTCACCTCTCCTGGGCTACATCTCTTGGTCCAACTTCCAATGTTCGACCTCTTTCATTATGCTAAAAAATATGTGTTTACATCATTTTACGGTGCTCAAAATGCAAAAAAAATGTCTCTGGTGGCTCCAAAATAGGAAAAAACCCCTAGTTGGGCTCTTTCTGCACTCAAAAAGGTTGAAAATTGATCGAGTTATGCTCCAGAGAATTTTTTCGACTAACTGTCCTCCAATACGCACCCACATGCAAATTTTTCAACAAATTCTGCCTTTTTCCACCACGTGGAGCAAAAATTTTTCCCCGCACCAGTGAAATTCTCATCAATTTGGGTGGAATTTTTCGGACCTTTAAATGCACTATGTCACCCATGAACCGATTAAAAAGGTGCCAAATGGCATGATGACTGTTGTTGGATTCATTTTGTTTAAACAACATGCTGATTAGTTTGAACCATGGTTGGGGTTAGGTTTGGATTATCCACCATGGTTTGGTTTCCCAGAACCCTACACACGACAGGTTTCTCTCCCCGTCTGCTCCAACCTTAACTTGCAACTGTGGTTCAACACTACGGCTCTTCAATGGTCTTAGGTAAGGTTTTCCACCTTAACATTTAACTTGACCTCCAAATGGTTGTACGTGACCTATCTCCAGAACAACAAGAGTTAACCCTTCCCGCCAACATTAAACTTACCACGACCAAAATAATGCCATGTGACATGTCAAAATTCCAGCTCAGTTGACAGTTGGGCATGTGGTGACTCTGGTCTAAACTCCATGGTATGTTATAACTATGGTCTGGGGTCGGGGGTTAACCCCACACCCCGAACCATCGACACCATAACTACTCAATATTAAATATAAGTCAACCCCATAGATATAATAAGAAACATGTTAGGCGAGTCACTGGAGGGATTTGATGCTAGGTGGCTGGTCGGCCTTTCGAATCCTGTGGAGGAAGTTCAGCCTCATGCCAAAATTTTAGTCCATTCTTAAGAGGCCACGTGGAGGCCTCTCATTGGCCCATGTGGCCTCTTCCCATTAGACCACCTCAACGACCCCATGAACCAATAGAATTTCACCAACCATCAACGAACTAGGTTGTGACACTTGTCACCATAACATTGTTCCATCAAAGGTACAATCACGCTTTAGAATCATTGCCCAGTCACTGTACAAACTGTTGACTAGGCATCCCTGCAACCGAATTCTTAAAATTTTAGTTGTTTTCCAAATCGATTAGAACATGATATCGAGAGAATCCAATATCGGTTTTGAGTGAAATGAATTGCGTTGGAATCAAGACGACGAGATCTTGCTTTGACGTTGGTTTTGAGCCATTTTGAGCACTTTGAATTTTTAGCATTAAATTGATCCACCGGATCACTTGAGGTCATAATGTAGAATATAATGCATGGGGATTAATATAATGGTTTCTATCTATATTCTGAACCAATTTTTCTTGTCCCTGAACAAGTTTTGGAGATGATTAGGCAAAAAATTTAGAGAAATTATTTTGGAGGATGTTCTTGGGAATTGTGGAGCAAGGTGGAAGTCTAATGGGTCAATTGACTGGTACAAAACAAGGAGAATGGTGCAACATACACACTGCTGAAAAATATGATGGAGGAATCGACTAGATCATAGGTTGGCAACATATATTTAGCAGATTGGGACCTGTGAAGTTTGTGCCTTATGGAACTATATAAGTTTAAGCATACAAGGGTCACTATCTCTGAGTAACTAATGAATACATGCTTGCAGGTAATAGAGTGCAACCTATAATGGAAAAAATAACATCTTGCATTGTCGATATGTTCAGAATGGTAATTGTGAAGTTTTAAGGAGATTTTTCATGTTCAGAGATTGATGAGGAAAAGTGGAAACACTTAGATTTATCATTGTTTGGGGATAAACAATGTTAGGAATTGGGGACTCTAATGTCCCCGAGGTATTAATTGGACCAAGCGACGAAGTAGCCTATTTATCCCTATATTCTATAGTCCTTGGTAAAGGGGAAAACCCCAAAATACCCAATTTAGGGCAAGTTTTAGGGCAACTAGGGAAAAAATCCCAAAGTTGGGGCTTGGAGTGAACACCACTCAATTAATTAAACAAAAAACCCTCCTAAAGGAAATCTATAAATACAAGAGGCCTAGAAGCACTTGAGGCATGAATTGGATTGAATAATTTCATCTATGTTTTGTTGAGGCCGAGACTCTAAGGGTTTAATACCTCATTTCCTCTTTTGGACTAATTTCAATGGAGGTGATCCCACCCTACATAGTGACTCTTCCTTGTTCTAGCACAATAATTCTATTTGAGGAAGCAATGAAGTATTTCTACCTTTTATATTTGTTTTCTTGTTTTGGCCACAAGAAATTATTCATATAAGTCAACAACAAGACTATGTGCATATCCTAAGGGAGATCAATCCAATTCTTGTAGCTCTGCAAGTTTGTCTGAAAACAATAGGAACAAAATTCCCAAACCTCTAAGGCAAGACACAATAATTTTGAGATCTAGGATAAGGGCTTTGTACGACCAGATATCGAGGAAAAATTATGAAGCTAAGAGAAGTTCATTAAGGTAGTAAAGAGGAAGAATCTAAAGCAAAATGAGTCTATCTGAGGTTTGGATATGTGCGAGTTTCATACTTGAGGTATCCACAGTGGTGGTTGAGGCCAATAGGCCAAAATTTATGAAGTAATTGGAAACATATTCGTCCACATAACCGACTACAGTAAGGAAGAGTGTAACCCCTATTGACTGAATACATGTGAAATTGTACTGAAGTAGGCTCTTCGGTACTCAAAATGCTCCTCCACAGTAATATTATCATCATGAAGTTCTGCTCTTCCAGGACTATATTTGTGAAAAACCCTAGGTCACCCACTCTGTGGCAGTTCAAAATTTCAGGCTTGCAAGAATTGATAATTGAGTGTTTTTTTTCAGATTACATTTTAGTGCCATACAAGTACAATTACTTATAATTATTTTATTGGATTTGAATAATGTTTTGGACCTTTTATTGGAGGTATTATAATATCGTGTTAATGAATTATTGTTTTCACGTCAATTTATTGGGTTGTGTTAATGTAGGAACTATAATGATTATGTTTGTACTATGTTATTTATTTCATGATTGAATGAAAAAGGAATTTTTTGTTTTGAAACCCTAGTTGTAGGAAGACAACCCTAGGAAAAATAAGAAGAAAATTTCCCTAGGATATTACATAACTTCATCTAAGAAAGCTTCAGTAGCACAATATAAGTAATGTATTAAGAAATTGAAGAAGTAATATCCTTGAAAAAACAAATAAAATCATGTCCTAAACCCTTTTATCTAGCTCCTACTCTTGATGGTGATAAAGGAAGAAATTTAAAAGGTAAGAAGATTTAGAGACATTGCAATTTTTTTGGGGTAAAAAATCCAGCAATAATTCCCTCTCCCTTTGGTTGAGCATTCACATTCTTGCCTAAACCAAAAAAGTAAACTAAATCAAAGTTTTCCTAGATATGTTTTCTTCCTAGATTAGGCGAGGGACAAAGGAATCCCATCATTCGTGCTTGAAATTGGGGTTTCCTACTCCTAGATATCCATTAAATAGGTATGTTTGTTATGGATTGGAAAATGTCATGAGAAAGCTTAATTACCTCTTGATTAGACATAAGAAGCCATGATATAACATCATACTCCAAGCCCTTATCATTCACAAGCCAATGGGATAGTTGATGGTCATATAGAGTTTAAATGTTTTAAGAATATGGAAGCCTTATAAACAATAACAAAAAATAACAACATCAATCTAGATATCTTTTCTTTTTACCTATTTTTCTCATGGACATGCACATTTAACCTTTTTTTTTCATTTATTGCAACATCTACTTCTTCTAATGAGTCATTTATTTATTTTTTAGCATATATTTACTCTTAATGAATGCAACACCAAAAAAATATTTATTGGTGATGATAGGTCTCTTAGTGTTGTAGGGTTTTAGATAGTTCAACTAGAATATTACCATTTTAATGATATATTATGTGGTCCAATTATTTCTTGCAACAAGCTTTAATCATTATGTCAAATCACTCATTTAGATGAAGGAAAAACAATAAAATTTTCAAATCAATGATTTCAATCAAAGATTTAAAGGATCCTCAACATATTTTAGAAACTGAAATTGATGATATCACCTCGTTGTATAGATTTGATTGCTCTGGGTTATCATCTCTTCCATTGATTTTTATTGCTCATAGTAATTGCATGATCAAAATCTAGTATGAGCAATTTGGTCATAAACAATTGCTCATTGCCTTAATTATGTAATTATAATATGGTGACTAGTATTCCTCTCATTTCTCAAATATATGGTGTTTGTTCTAGTTGTGTTCTCAATGGACATCTTTAGGACTATTTTTCCTTTTGGTACACTTAAACTGATCTGAATATGGGAAAACTTGTTATTTCTATGCAAGCTCCCTCATCAATATTAAAATGTGTTTAAGAATCGTCTCATTTAAACATTTGTGAAGGGGTTTATGTGTGTAGTTTCATGTGTCTTTGATGATCAAATTATGAGTTAATTAACTTTTTAAAACTCATAAACAAAAAATTAAATGCAGTAAAATAACTCACATCAATCACATAACACAATGGATGATGATGGAGTTCACCCCTCCTAGGCTACATCTCCATGGATCTACTTTAACTAGCTAGGCCCTCTTGGGATTAAGAGTAAAATGTTTGATCACAAGCACAAGTATTGCTCCAATGGATTTTTTGACTGTTCCATTGGCTTCAGAACACTCAAATATCCCAAAAATGACTATTCAATCACTGGATTTGGTTCATAGCTCCTCTAGGCTTGACCTCCAACTCCGATGACCATAGGCTTTTTTAATCTCCAAAGTGACAAAAACACATTCATATGTGCTCCAACGCCTCTATAAAATGTACCACTATGTTTAGAGCATCAAATACATCAAAAATTGACTATTCACTCACTAAAAACGACCTTCAACTAATCTAGGCATGGTCTTCCCTCCTTAAGGCCCTAGGCTTCAAAATTCTTCAAGTGACCAAAAACACTTGTAAATGAGTTCCATTGCCTCTGAAAGTTGTTCCAATGGATTCAGAGCATGCTAATCTACTAAGAATCACTATCCTTGAGCAAAACTTGGTTGAAAATTGACCAAGATAGGCCTCATTAAAATTTTCCTTAGATTCTCCCTATAAATCTGGAAAACTCCCAATTAACTCTGACAAATTTGGAAGTGGTGCCGAATTTGGAGATTTTGCTAAAAATATGCCAAGTTAACTGTCAGATTAATTATGGCTAACTACAAATTAACTGTGCATTAATTGAGCACTAATCCCGCTTAATTGGGCTCTCAACCAAGGTCATATGGTGGGGTCTCATGCGAAGGAGGGCTAGCCCTTACCGCTCCTTCGTTGGAATCCGTAACAATGTTTAAGTATAAGCGGAGTGCCTTCATTTTCAACGTACTAGCCTGTGGTGTATTGGTAGAGTGGTGGAGTTGAGAGGGGGAGGTCACAGGGTCGAACCCCAACCTTGCCCCTCCTTACTCGTTTACGAACCAGAAAACAATATATGCATATTATACGCTTCCACCTTTAAACATGTCACTCCGAAATATATACATCGCACTCGGACTTTGGATAAGTCATGCCAACGTAATGTTGTGGAATTTTAATATAATAAAGTTTTAAAATTAATATTTAATATATATAATAAATTAATATAATATATGATTTTAAATATCATATAAAATATTATATATATATATAAACTCAACTTTAATACATTAAAAATATTTTCCCACATAAAAATCATGAACTCACATTTAACTTTGGAGGATATTGGGCGATTTTTACCTTCACAAATCAAACTAGTGAATCCTGTAGTGACACTTGTCACAGTCTCATTGAACTAAAAACTGAAGAAGATTCTCTGCATGCTGACTGGACTACCATGTCATCAGTGGTACATGTTATGCAATATATATTTTTTAAATTTCCCTGTTTTGAACGGCGATCAACAGACCATAAATCTTTCATCCAAACCCAGTTTTCAACGAAACGAGTTGTGTTGGATTCCTTGCAACGAGCTGGTCGCTTTCATTCTAGTTTGGTTCAATTCTGAGCACTTTCATTTTTGAGCTAATTTTTGCCCCTGATTCAGATTCTGATCACTCCTTCCCACTGACATGCTTTTGGACCCACAAAATCTGGTTATCTCATGAGTGTTGAACACTTTTCTGTTTCCCAAGTTTGATCATCTTGATTCTACTTGGAGAAATTGTCATGACAACCACTTTGTCACTAACATGTCTTCCCTTGCCTTGCAAATAGCTTGGCTCTTCAACCATTGTTCTCCTTTTGTTGCTGACCCGTACCAACACTTGTGGGATGCTTGCTGATATAACACTTTTGTTGTACCAAATTGATTCCTCGGTGCCTTCCCACTGAGAATCATGTTCCTCCTTTGCACAATGAGTGAGCTACAGTAAATAGCTTCCAACGTCAATAAAAAATAAGAAAAGAAATGACCATTATTTTACCTCCACGGTTCTAAATTCCACATCTGGAAGAATGCATTTGCCATCTCCTTCTCTTCTTGGCGTCAACACATAAAATAGTCAACAATGGATGCAAACTTTCTTGACATTTTGTCATAAACATAAGATATTCAGATTCAACCATCAATCTGAAAAACACATCATGCAAGAAACAACTTGACGACATATCCTCTTGCTCCTTCAAAGCAACTAATTTCATATCATGTGAACATCGCCATGTACTTTCACATCTTGGTGTCAAAACTTATCGACCAAACACAAGCCTAAAAAAACATGACTCTTCAAACAAATGAATCTCAAGTCAAGCATAAGCATGTGTAAAAACTTGATGATTATTTTCCCAAAACAAAAAGAATTTCACATCTCATGAAACACTTCGTCAATGTCTCCTTTTCATCTTTGGAGACAAAATAAACTCTTCTAGGTCGATATGACATGCATGCAACACATAATCAACACAAATCGACACATACATGTTGAACAAAGCAATCGACTAACACATGTCAATTACTCATGTATGTTCAAACACAATGAAATCATCAAAATTTCACTGTTCATACACACAAACTCTCATGCATGTATACAATTCTTCAACTCTCTTACAAGTAAAATCATAAGTACAAGAATCCCATTCATATGTACATGTACTCAAAGCTGAAATCTACAAATTTTGCTACGATAAAGTGAGTCAACATACTCCACTTTCAAACACCTTCTTGGCGTAAAAATGCAACATGCATTCCCTTGGCAAAAAATGCATCAACATCAAAAGACATGCAAAGTCTTAATTGAATAAGAAATCTAACCATCTCTTACCAAACCATTTCAATGACTCTTCTTTCATCATGTGAATCATCTTGACCCACATCAATTATGGAATCTTCTTTTCCATTCTTTCCATTCTCTTTCTCCACCTTCTTCAAATGTCGTGGATGACTCGCTGGATACAAAGTCCAACACTTGTCTACAAAATGACCTTGCTTATGGAAATGAGTGCAAAAAAATTGTCTCTTCTTTTCAACATAATCTACTTTGTTCAAAGTACCTTTATCTTTCTGTCATTTGCTTTGAAAGTTTCATGTGCATGGCTATCTTCTTCCAACACCCTGAAACATTATGGTTATCCAAACCACAAAAGGAGCGTGCAAATTTTCTTCAAATCTTATGTGATAATTTGCCATGTTTATCACAATCAAAAGAAACTTGATTAAAATCAGATTTATACCTTGAACATTCACCTTTGTCGCCTTCTTGAGGAGGTGAATTTGATGAAGTAATAGCTCTCTTCGGAATACCAACAATGCATTCAAAGACTGTAGAGCTTTCAATATTTTCTTGTTCGTCATTCTCATTAGTTGCATGCTTATGAGCACCTTCTTGCAAAGTGGGTGCAAAACTTTTGCATTCCTCATGAACACAATCTTCACAATCTTGAGTTAATGAACATGAAATGAAAGTCCTTCTTGGAACACCTTCATATCCCTTCATGGTTTTAGAGCTTTCTCCATCATGTTGTTCATAACCAAGACCCAAATACTTTGGCCTTTCCTCAACAACAATTGGCTCAACTATGCCTTGTGAATGCTTGCCTATTCCTTTACCTTCATAGCCCATCTTCATCAATAATTTGGACCCTATTCCTCTAGTGTGTCTTTCAAAAGAACCTACACATTTATCTTCAGAGGAAATTGAAGATAAACTTGAATTTCATACCTCTTTTTCAAGCACATCCTTGGATAAGGCTTCCTTGGCATCATGGAGTTGAGTCTCCATCTCATGCATATTTTCAAGAAGCTCTTGCTTCTCCTCCTTCTTGGCAATCAACTGCTCTTGAAGTTTAATGCTCTCCCTCTTATCTTCATACTTCTTTTGCATCTTATCAATCATGATGTAGAGTTTCTGCAACATCTCTTTATCAAAGAGTTTTTGTAAGGAAGATAGACTAGAAGCATCACTTAATGAAGCTACCATCACGCATGCAATGCATACAAAGCTTCTTTGTTGTGATTTGAGAATTGAATTCTCAATCTTGACTTTTTCCTTCACACATAAACTTAACAAACTGTTAAATTCTCCTTGCACAAATTCAACAACCAATAGTTATAGAAGAATTAGCTAACCTTGGCTAAAGTGAGCTAAACTTTTTCTCTGATACCAACTTGATCTGAATATGGGAAAACTTGTTATTGCTATGCAAGATCCCTCATCAATATTAAAATGTGTTTAAGGATCGTCTCATTTAACTATTTGTGAAGGGGTTTATGTGTGTAGTTTCATGTGTCTTTGATGATCAAATTATGAGTTAATTAAATTTTTAAAACATATAGACAACAAATGAAATGTAGTAAAATAACTCACAACAATCACATAACACAATGGATGATGATGGAATTCACCTCTCCTGGGCTACATTTCCATGGATCTGCTTTAATTAGCTAGGGCCTCTTGGGATTTAGAGTAAAATGTCTGATTACAAGCACAAGTATTTCTCCAATGGATTTGGTGACTGTTTCATTGGCTTCATAACACTCAAATACCCCAAAAATAATTATTCAATCACTGAATTTGGTTCACAGCTCCTCTAAGTTTGACCTCCAACATCAGTGGCCATGGGCTTGTTTCCAAATTTTATACTAGTGCCCCTATGTCAGTTTCTTCTTCTTTAGATGATGACAATGAGGATGAGAATTTAGTTATGCTTGGTCACCTTCCTCCATTAAGACCATTGAATGTGAAACATTACTAATGATCGAGGTGGATATTGGTGGCCACCTGTCTATTCCACCTAGACCCGCAGTCGGTTTCATCAGTTTCCTTGTTTATAGCGGCATTTACTATTTTTAGCATTTTTTCGGGTCCTAAACTTTCGGAGTAGTTTTTACCCCCTAAACGACGTTTTTTTGAGGTCCACAAAAGGCTTGTAATTCTAGGCAAGGGCCTGAGGAAAATCCTATAGCACTCAGAGAGATATTTTCAACAAGGTATCAGACGCGCCAAATGGAGATAATATGGCCAAGTTACGACCCTGGGAAGTTAGCTGCCCAACTAACCCCAACGTGACCCACAAACCCTTGGTGTTCCATATCCCGGGGTTAGGGTTTTGGTTGTTTAGGGTTTTCCCTTATTGCTTAATAATAAAAAAGCCCTTTAACCTCATTGTAACACAGTTCAGAGACATGTAGCTGCCACATCTCTTCTCAAAGATAAGCTACCATTGACCAAGCTAGTTTATTTCATTTCTGTATGTAAGCATATTTCCATTCTTTTATATTGATGAAATGAAGTTTTATTTCTGTTGCACTTATGTGTTTATGCTTATATATGTATTCTATTGTGTTCCTACATAAGTTTAGATCAACTAGTAGCACAACTTCGTAGATGATTCCATACAACATGAGAAGCAACTAGGGATCTAGTAGGTGATCCTAATGTTTAGTACCATACATGTTCATAATTCCATTGTGCATTCCTCTCCTTTGGCTCAAGTTTCAAAAAATCATGATCCAAAAACATTTGTAGAAACTTTTGACATCCAAATTAGGATGCAGCAACAAACGAAGAATATCTTCAGATCTTATCCCTCTTTCAAGAGGAATAAAATTTGTTATATGTAAATGGGTGCATGATACTAAGCATGCAACGAATGGAAGTGTTAATATAAGTAAGGTATGCTTGGTTTTCAAATGATTTAATCGAGTAGAAGGGGTTGACCATACTAAAACCTTTTCCCATACAGAAAAACTAATTCCATCCACCTTGTTCTAGCCCTTGCAACATCATACAAATGGGAGGTCCATTGGATGTCAAATCTACCTTCTTGAATAGTGATTTACAAGAAGAAATTTACATAGAAAAACCTCTTGATTATATTCAAAATGACTAGTCCTATTTGTCACCTTGATAAATATCTCTATGGCCTTAAGTAAGCTCCTCAAGCTTGGTATGCTAAAATTGTTAGCTTCCTTCTTGAAATTGACTTCTTTAGGTATAATTTTGACTCCAATGTCTCTAAGAAGAAAGTGAGTGACCATATCAAAATACTCATTCTCTATGTTTAGTTGTAACAACTTTGGTGAAAATTCCATGTAATAAAGTTAAAAATAATAACCACGGTTGATGGGACACTTATTCCAAGAATAATGTTGGGAAAAACATCCTAGTGGGTGTTAATTTCGGTTTATATAGCTAAAGGAAATTGACAAAGCAATGGCAAAGGCTTTGGAAAGGCATGAGGCATTAATTGACATTTATTTATGAAAATAATGGAAAATAGGAGAAAATGAAGGTGAAAGGTCACATGTTGCACGTGAGGAGGAAAATGAAGGAAAATAATGAAAAATGAAGAAAATAGAGGCCTCATTGATAAAAAGGCTTATCAGGATCAGTTGCCAAGATTTTGCCCAAACTTTTGTCAGTTCAATTTTGGAGCTCTCTCATTATTCTCTCTCTCTCTCTCTCTCTCTCTCTCTCTTGGACACATAGTTTTCTTGGAGCACTTTGGCATTGGAGCAAGAAATGCAAGAAAGCAAGAAGGTATCTCTCTCTCTCTCTTGGACACATAGTTTTCTTGGAGCACTTTGGCATTGGAGCAAGAAATGCAAGAAATCAAGAAGGAGGAAGCAAGCACAGAGGAGTAGGAATCAAGCAACTACATCAACATTCTTGGCAGGTATCGATTTTCATGTGTGTTTTCCTTGCTAAATATGGCATGCATGGTATTGCATGTGGTTCTTTTCTGTCATGGCATGGGTTTTTCCAGGTGTTACAGTGTTTTTCAGCCTAACCTTGCCATTTCCGTATAGCTTTGATGAGATGGGTTCTCATATTTAGGTTGAGCTGGATTGCCGGATGATTTCAAAGTTGAGTGGGGTGGATCTCCGAAATGAAAAACACATGGCCTAGTGGTCCCTAAACCAAACTGTGGATCACAGTAAATCCACGGGCCTAGTAACCCTTGAACTGGACTGTAAGTTTCGGTATAGCCATATTGTGTGTCTCAGTGGGCCTAAATATCCTTTCCGGTGAATGACAAGATATATGGTAAAGCCAAGAGGTGGATTGATCTCTATTGGGACTAATATTCCCAGGATGGGATGTACGATAAAGCCTGGAGAGCAGGTCTTGGTGTAGGGCCTAGTGATCCCTGGATCAAACTATGGATTACGGTAAAGCCTGAGAGACTATGAGGCACTCAAAATCCTCACGGTGTAAGCAGAGAACTCCAATAGCTTTCATGCTTGTTTGGTTCTTTTTGGTTGGTTATGAGTCACACATTCATGCTTGGAATTTGGCATGGGGGTGATTGGATGAAGAGAGACTTAACTCAGCCAATCTATGGTTGGGTGGAACACAGAAGTCCCATCTCCGGTTAGTTTCTACATTCATTAAGGAGAAATTCATTCCCTTGGTATTTGGTATGAAAATGAACTGATTTATATGTGGATTTTATTGTTGTTATATCCATGGTATTTATGTTGTTATTATGTTGGTTATGAGCATGTATTTTAATAGTGATTGTGTATGGCTCTCTCCATGTATTTACTTGTAAATGAATGCACAATGTATCTATGGTCAAATAGATTGTATGAAAGCTAATGATGTAGGGGAGAAATTCTTCTTAGCAATTCTCAGATAAGTATGAGACCCCTTTGCCATGTCA
>CM076569.1:450165981-450329867 GCA_034641835.2 Pinus albicaulis | reverse complement strand
TGAAAATATGAAGTTCTCAGATATAAGGGTTACAAATATGAATCATTCTATTAATTTATATCATAAAATGGATCTCTCTCTCTCTCTCTCTATCTCTCTCTCTCTCTCTAGGAAAATATGAATCATTCTATTAATTTATATCATAAAATGGATCTCTCTCTCTCTCTCTCTCTCTCATTCTATTAATTTATATTATGATTTATTTATATTATTATTATTTTTCAAAAGGAAAATCATAATTTTATTAATGAAAACAAAATTACATGTAGATGCTTGCGAGAATTCAATCATTCCGGTCTAAGACTGCGGTCACAAATCCATACAAAATAACCAACTTAAGAAAAAAAGAGAAAAAGTTAACATTTTCTCCATCTCTTCTTTTCTACCTTTCGCCATTCTCCTTGAGATGGCGTGGATGATACAATTGCTAGCTGATTTTTTGCTTCCATTCTTGGGATTTATTTTTCTGAGTTAGAACTTTCTGAGACATTGACGTTTAAATCCCCTTGAATATTTTGATTCATGAATTCTCACTAGCTTAGCTGCAGGCTCTGGAGTTTATGACTCTTCACGAGTTGCTTCCCTCTTTCCTACACTTTCTTGTGTGTTCTGGTTTCCCTCATTGGAGAGGGAGTCCTTTTATTCTTCATTCTCTTCCTCTTTTGGCAAGTGTGAGGAAAATTTCCATCCTTTGGGTTGTTTTCTTGGTTTCTTCTTCCTTTGCGACTCTTTCTTGGCATCAGGACATGTATTTTGTACGTGTCCTATCTGTCTACATATTCGGCATATGAAGGTCGTGTTCCCAAAATCAAGGAATTGTGTCCATCTTTGCTTGTTGTGTGACAAGAGGGTACGATTCAACAAGCCTTTACTGAGATCCACCTTAATACATATTCTGGCAAACGTGAAGATTTTTTCTTCCATTCTTTGTGGGTCTATCTTTATGAATCACCCTAAGAGGATCCCAATTCCTTCTAGAGTTTTTTAATGCAAGAAATGAAGAGGGAGGTTATGTAGCCTAACCCAAACCGACATTCTTGATACGATCATGGTGTTTGAATGGAACCATGGTGTAATGAAAAGACCCATTGATCCCCAAAACCATGGTTCTTCATGTAGGGCATATTCTCGATCCTCTGATGATGCAAACTTTACTATGAAGAAACCTTTGGAGCATAGATGAATCTCAGTTTGTTGTCCAATTAGCAAAAATCCAGTGGAACAAATCCATTGGTTTTGGCCAAAAATTGTTGAATATGCATATAATAGCTTGGGCTTCATATGTTGTGCATAGATAATTTGTTTATGGAAGGTCTATAGTCAATTCTGATACATGATTCAGCTGCTCCACAATATATGGGCTAGGGATATTGTGAGACTATTCTGAATTTTCTGTTGCGATAAATTTACCTTATAGAATGTCTTTGAAAGATAGGCCTTCATTGATATGTTCTTGAGATGGTTCTGTTCCTTTGGGCAAACTAGATCCAATGACACCTCTTGTTCCCTTTGATTTACTTGATCAAGAAGCTCTGCCCCTCAGTGTCAAGTTGAGGATGATGGTGGATAAAGGAAGTACATTGTATTCTTGTAGACTTCGATCTTCCTACATTGATTTGCCACCACATATTAGACTTTGCTGGTGTCTTGGAATGCCCAATTTGTGCAGGATATTCTACTTCATTTGAGAAACCTTGTTAGATGCGTGTATCCACAAAAGTGTTGATTTTCCATCTGGAGACTTTATGAAAATTTGGATTGAATGGTACGCTTCCAGATCCAAAGAGACGTGTGCTTCGGGATCTAGTTCTGTGCCATATGTTGTTCCTAATTTCTGTAGCAGAGGCTATAACCTAATATCTATTATGTATGAGTATAGATCCATTGTGAGAGGAGTCAAAAACCTCTGTTTCAAACCTGATCCAAACTTTCAAATGTCCAGAGCCCACAAGAGGGAGGGGATCCCTAGTTCCAAAAGGATATGAATCCCAAGATCCGTTAGTTTTGATCCAATATCTATTGTAGATTCCGGTGTTGATGAAGAGATTGCCACCTTCAAGATCCATTCATTCAGTTTGGTTAAAATCTCTCCTATGACAAGAGGAGGGTCGAAAAAATATTTGGAATTAGGTTTCTCTGTCATTCGATTATGATCTGGACTCATGTGGTTAGCTTTCAGTCTTGCCCAGAAGAAGAGGGCGTGCAGGGGCTCGGCAACATCATGTTGCGATTTCCTAATAATCATATCAAAAACCTCTTGATGCAGCGTCTCTGTCGAGTAGATCCAAACACGAAAACCATTGAATAAAGAACCGTGTGTGTGATGAGTTACTTCTTCTAGTGCCGATTTGACCCAATACAAAAGATTAAGAAAAATAAAAGAGCTCCCGCGAGATTCGGTGAAGGCAACCGGTTGAGTTCAGTAGGAGGCTCGTGAGGATAAGCTAATCCCATCCACCAAGAGAGCCAGGGCTGAAACTTTTCCAATGGCAAGGTTGCCAAGAGCTACCGCAACAAAATCGCTCTGTGTGGCTGTAGCCAAATCGACCTCAGAAAATACCCTAGCTTCGAGTGCCATCAAATTTCAGATGTTCATTTTTATTATTTTTATTGGTTTGACATTTAAATTTTTACAGACATTTACGTTGACTACAACATATCCCCACACTGGATTGGATAATGCCTCTCACTGAAATAGAACGTTTTAGATTAAATTTTGATACTTCATCTTTACGCCGGAGGCGCTTTCTTTGTGGGCTTGGGGTGAGCAAACACTGTTCACCCCAGCCAATGAGAAACAGTTTTTCTATCGCACATGGAACCAATTAGATTTTTCCACGATGGTCCTGCTCCGCCAGTTTAGTTAAGCGTCTGTTCTGCTTAGAGCTTGGATGGTCCTAATCTGCCAGTTTAGTTAAGCTTCTGTTTTGCTCAGAGCGGGGATGCTCCTTAATCAATCCCAGCGGCTTAGAAGGCCTCTTACGCAGAGCAATCACGGTGATTTTCTGGGAATTAGGCGACCCGGATGTGTTCACATGAATGACATCAGAGCATTTGAAGAGGGCAACCACAGGGCTCAGAGAATGCATAAGGTTGGAGGGCTTTCCCATGTTTGGACGTCGCGGGGAGACCAGAATCACTGCGACACCGTTTGGCTTGAGCGTGAGCTCGATCTTGGAGGCAAGAAACACTGGCACTGTGGCTCAATCAAATGACCCTGAGAAAAAAAAGTCGAAGGAATTGTCTGAGAAGGGAAGGCGCCGATTGCCCGCTTTCATCGGCGCCAAAGAGGGCCTTTCGTCCACTGCAGTGGTGTCTAGCAGGTAGTCTTCACGCAGTGCCTCTACGAAGACACCCGAGGAGGCCTCGACACAGAGGGCTTTGAACCCGGAGCGCAGGAGCCCTTGCGTGATTAGATCGCGAAAGATTGCTAAATAGAATTCTACCTTCTCTTTCAATGTCTTGTTCGCCCAGAACTTGATTTGGGGCGAAGATTCGATCCCTAGAACTCCGGATGGCATGACCCTGGGTCCGGAGGGCTACTTCCCAAAATTATAGGGCTCACAGAATTAAATCCCAACGCGCCCGAATCCCAAATCAAGACGCCAAAGCTCGCTCTTCAGCTCATATCATGACACTGCATTTACTACGAATTTCTCCCTTGTTGCCTGTGAGTTCAATAATCATTCCCATATTAACCATGGCAGCAGCAAAGTTGTGTTGCCACGTTCGGAAGTTATAGCTCCCAGCTCTTGCATTGACCACAATTGCGGTGTTTGTATCTGTAAGCAGTGCTCCATCGGAGGTAAACAAACCTCGTTTCATTTGAAGGCTGTCGTAGTAGAGATTGTCCAGAGTTTCACACGTAACAATATCCATGAACACCATCGTTGTGTTGTTGTTGGGACTGCCCTGAGGACAATTCTCCTTGAGTAGAGCAGCATAGTTAGGATCAAGAGATGGGTCGATCGGAATAGTGCTGCTGAAGTTGTAGAGCCTGCTCATGAATGAAGAGCAGTGAGAGACGCCAATTGAGTGTGCTCCTGCATAAATACACCCCATCATGGATCAACATTACAAATTACAATCATGAACATTCAAATTGCAATATTTTTGCTATCCATTCAAATATCTTTATCATAATATATGATTGCTGTTTTACTCTAGTGTATATGATCTTATTGCAATGCAAGAACTTACTTCACAACTATAAATATAACAACATCAATACATTCAGAAAAAATTGTATGCACCTGAGAGTATAACCATATCCTCCTGGGATAGACCTTTGGCTGCAAACCTCTGTGTCAATTGGCTTACGTTGAAGGTAGGGGTAGGTATATTTGTCGCGACTTTTGAAGCCACTGAAATAATTCCATCCCTTCGTCCAGCCGGAACATTCCAGGCGAGAGTAAGTTTATATGGCGATTCCTGTGATCAATTATAAAATAATTATTGGCTGTTCAATTTTTTTTTGTCAATAACAGTAAATAAATCTGTTTTAGAGTTGAATTAGAATACACAATGTCGCCTGCCTTGGTATCATACAATGAGTAACTTCCAAAGTCATTTGTATTTTTTCATAACGTTAGTTAAACCATTTGAGGAAAGAAAATTGAAATAGCTTATAAGATTCTTCATTCAACATGCCTGCATTTAAAGTTTAAAGGGCTGTGGAGGCTTCTGTCATAGATTTGTAACTTTGACAGGATTTGTGAGATGCTTACCAGTTGTGGAGGCTTCTGTCAGCTCCCAGAATGTCAGCCTCATTAAAGCCGCTGTTTGAAGCCCGAAAAATCCCAATCCCAACCGTAATTCAGTCATGGCGTCACTCTTAGCTTTCTGATCAATCTCCGCCTTTTCTTTCCCCAATCTTTGCAGCTCCTCCCTGCAAATATTTCTCTTCGGTGCTACAGAAACGGGCATTGCCTTCTCAAAAGCTCTTGCAATCTGAAACCACGTAAAAAATTAAAGAATTTTCAGTCAAACATTAACACCAAAAGCCCTAAATCAGCGAATTCCCAACTCTGGAAATACTAAAGGTCTGAATTAAATGGGATACCTTGTTAGGATGAAGATACAGAGTGTTGTTTAAAATGAGGATATGTCCTGATTCGTCCAGTAGCTTAGCAATCCCCCTCGCTTCCACCATTGAAGATCCCTCAGACTCCATGCAAACTCGCAGCAACTCTTCATACGAAATGCAGTCATTCTGAATCCTTTCCAGTTCGAAGATATGACCGTCTGGGCACCGAGGCTGATAAGCGAGGGATTGAATTGCAGGTGGCGAAATAGTGTGAAAGAGAGATTGAATCTCATGCAACAGAACACGTTTCTTCCGCCAACGCCACCTGTATAATTCGTCTGCCCCATCTTTTTAATAAACTTCAGTCTCCAATACAACACTTAACCGTGAAGGAGGTTTCAAAAATATCCAAACCGGTGGTCTCGCGCAACTTTTAAATGGTAATCGATATTCTCATGAGGGAACACGATATCGTTCATTAATGAATGGTCTGAGAATTTGTAAAAAGTTAAAAACATTCGAAAGCATAAATGTTATGGCTTTGTACACTTCACAATAAATCTCTGCTGTGAGACTCAAGAGTGCAAGAATTTTGACTTTCTTAGTGGTTTCCATTATTGAGATCATAGTGTAGACAATATCTCAGCTAGAAACATCAACGTTTAGTTTGAATCGGACTACAAGCTCTAAATCCTCAGATCACGACCAGGATGATGTGCAGTCAATAATCTCAAATAAATAAAACTAACAAAAGAACTTCAGGCAAAGGAGACTGTAATTACCTGTTTCGACACAAGTTCTAAAACTTTGTTGAGAACCCGAATGCGATGTGCTGCATAGTTACTACTTCCTGGTAGCACCTTCATACGGTCCATCTCTGCATTAAGTGTCGCTTTCTTCTCTGCATATGCCATTTGCTTCCATTGATCACTGAATCTAACCCATGGTGAGATCCATGGTTTTGTAACCCCCTAAACGTCTTTGTGATTCATGTCTCCTCCTTCCGGCGTTCCCTTGCACCCTCGGTGCAATTGCTATTTTTAATTCCCAATTGAATTTACGTGTTATAAACAATGCCAATCCTTGTAAACCTGATAATTAGGATTGCATTTACTATTCATTCTTAATGTGTTTAGATCCCACACTTTACATAATGATATTTCCTTTATTACTGTTGATTGGGTTTTTAACTTTATAAACTACCACAACAAATAGTCACGAGTTATTATTATAATTGTAATGAAATTGGGGTGCTTAGTGTCAAACGCAGCGCGACAGGTGAAGGATGGCAGACAACTGGAGGCATGTGATGATGGTGTGTCCCAACCTGTCATCATTCATTAAGCCTGCAGCGAGAGAAGGATGGTACATTCGCATGCCGGTTCATAATGACAGCAAAGGAATGCCAACTAACCATGTCAGAGCGACATGGGAAAAAGCAGCAGAGGAGGTTAAGGAAAGATGCAAAGGCTCGATGGCAGAACATTCTTCCTAGTAGTAGCATTTGCGGAGGATTGAAAGGACTTACTGCAGGTCACGCCTCGCCAACATTGCAACGATCACGCTCTCAGGTTCAGTGGTATGTAATGGTTCTAGTTCCTATCCTCATTAATTTACCCACTAGTATTTGTATAGGAAGGGTAGAAGGCATGCATCTGTGTTGTAGCGGGAAGGGTAGGATAAATTATCGCTCTGCTCTCAAGCACTTGAATGTAATCTCTAGCATTGAATTCACCTGTAGCATGTTTAAAAACCAGAACTTGTTCATTCCTCTGAAGGCCATTGAGCCCTGTTTCAGAACACCTTGTAGGATTTGGCTTTTGCGGCTTCTCATTCAAAGTTTCTTGGCTTATTTTCTCCATGCCCCTGTGATAAGTCACGGCTAGGCGTCTCAATTTTATGAAGTCTCCTGTATGCAATGCCATGACAAACTGAAAGGCGTCTGTCAGGATTTTAAAACCCGCAATTTTAGAAATTGGGTCAGTCATTATCCTACGTTTGTTGTCCTTTAAGTCAAGTGGGTAAATATTATCTGTAGCATAGTAGATAGGGAGAATTATACTCGTACTGATAAATTTGGTCAGCTGCATTTGTCAATCTTTCTGTAAAATGATATGCATGCATATCTTCTTGGCTTACTCCACTGTGGCGGGGGGACCCATTGAATTTCCTGGGTTCTCATTTACTAATATACCACCTTCTACAGGCCCTCTAATAATATCCACAGGTTTAGTTCAGCAGCTGTTTGAGCTCCTCAGCCCGAGTAAAACAATGGTGAAAGGGAAATCAACAAAGCATCAGCCCAGGGATAAAGGAAAGCAAAAGATTTCAAAAAACATGGCCGAGCCAAGCAAGCGAAGCAGAAAGACAAAGAAAGAGATATTGGAGAATCTCTTGGAAGTTTACTCTGCAGGCAATCCTCCATAGATTCGAAATGTAATTTAGGGATGGGAGAGAGAAAGTAGCAGTAAGGAAGAATATATAGAGGCCTAGGAGGAAAACATGGATTTTGTTGTTGACCTTGGGAACACAAGAGGACGTCTCTCTCTCTTTATCAATCTATCCACACATATTGGACTCTGAAATGTGTGTTGGCCAAAGCGTTGCAAAGCTTACAGCCAAGTGAAGGCAGTCCCGAAGTGATCTCAATACTTCAGGAAATTAAAAAAGAAATTCAGGACATCAGGGTGTCACAGTATCATGCCACAACTCGCATTGGCGGAATCGAAAGGTAGCCTCAACAGATGCAGCAAGTCGACATGCCTGGCTCAACAACAAAATATCTGGCACCGATTGACTCTTCAGATGGTTAAAATATCATGCTCTAAGTTTTTATGATTTTTGTGGATAACTTTTATGTTTCATGTTGTCAGATAGACTTTGTCTCAAATAGTTAAATGGACATAGCGGCTAGTAGATGAAAGAAGCAATTTCAATTTTGGATGGCATTTAATGCTCTAAGGTGGCCAACAGACCTGGTTTCCTCCGGGCAGGTTGAGGCCACCAAATATGTATATGTTGCAACCTGCTCTCTCTTTTTTTATAAATAGAAAATGGTAAGGAACTGATAAAAAAAATAAAAATAAAATTGTAATGCAATTAGAAACTTATTATCAAGGGAAACTACAAATGGATAGATCGATGATAATATTGGAAATAAATAAGAGATCGTGTTAAATTGGCAACTAGGGCCAAATTGTACTATTGGACAGGTCATTTGACGGGTCCATCCAGATGATCTTCCCCATAAGATTTGTCATTTTCTCCACAAAAGAGTAGCTCTTAAATACTTTCAAAGATTAAGATACTCCATCACATGCCATTAACAGCCCACCGACTAGATATTCAATTCAAATCCTCGGTCTAAAAGACGTTGAAACAAGACTTGAAAGCAAAAAAACTCTACATAGTACAGAGTATTCTCTATTTAGCCATGCCAACTTATAAATTAATGGCTCCCAATGAATCCCAATCCCTGAGCTTGTGAGAACGTACTTGTCACGAGATGTCACCAAAATTGAGCTCTTTGGCGAAGTGCCTTTCATTGACAAAATGTATCTATCTGATTGACATGATCTACATCATCTAAAATTATGAGGGCATGAACAGATTTAAGATTTTTCTAACCATCTCTATAGCTGAATCAATATGATCAATTTGTCAATCCAGTTGCATCAAACTCTTAAGAAGTGAACAAGACCTATAATCCATAGTAATTTGGAATTTTGAAGAGTTCTTTTACGACTAATGTCTTTCCTACTCCACCCAAGCCCACTATTCATGCAAACTCAGGCTTCATGTTGTCTTCTCAAAATATTCTGACTTTTCATACAAACCAGTTGGATATTTATCCACATTGAAGGGTCATCATTCAACATTTTTCATAATGCATTGTATAATCCTGCCCATGAATTTTAGATGTCACTAATCAATGTACAAAACACAGGGACTCCTCTGCAGCTGATTTACTAGGTTTCTTCATGCCAAGGAGTGCCTTGAGCCACCTTCTTGATGCCCCTTTGCTCTCAACATACCTTCACCAAAAATAGCTACACTTCAATGCTTATAGCTTTGCTGTAAACCTCGCCCCTAGAAGAAAATTACTCTAACCAAAACACCAGTTACACCAAGAGTTAGAACTGAAAACAGAAGCAATCTAATAACTAAAGATAGCCTTAGACATATATGATTATATCTCAACAGCAAACAGATAACCCTGTAAAAACTAACTTCAAAGCTTAGGACCCAAATGCTTGATCTTCAGTCAGAAATCTCCACTCCACCTACCCACATTAACAACCCCTTGTTGTCTCTATCCAAGTCACTAAAACCCATGCCACCAAATCCCTAAATTTAAGCAAATATTCCTTCAGGATTAGAGACCATCTGCCAAATTCGACAATCTCATCCTCTAGACAACAGAATTTAGTACCAAAAATTACACTTAAAGGCTACATTTTAGCACCATGTACCTCTTATAAGTTGTTATGCCACCAACAAAACTAAACTAAGCTAACCAGGCTCCGAGAATACGCACGAGCAAAAACTCTTGTGAATACTGTGAAGAAGAACATCTAACAATGATTTTTTTTGTGGTTAATAGTTGGATATAAATATAATTATTTTATCTTAATTGTTATACATATATGTTTAGTGAATGGTTTGGTAACAAGTAATTTCAAAATCAGTATGGATAAGTAATCAGTGATACACGTCGTCTAGCCATTGCTTAACGCCGAATGGGGCTTTGTAGCCCTGATGTGGCGGTGGCGCTGAGATCATGCTCTGCCAAAAATCAAAACCTAAAGTAAATTGTGTAAATTCTATGGCTTCTTTGCAAATTTTTTAGAACTGACATAAATAATGCAAAATCATAAATCATAAATGTCAGTGACATAAGAAGGTGTTAATGACATAATAGGGTGTTATTATATAAACATGATAAAGAAAAGGTTTTGGAAGATTCATTTGAGTGATTGGGTCTTTTACCTGAAAGCCATATTATTTAATTAGGTTAAAGCTATAATATTTGTTTAAAATTATTCAAGGAAGGGTATTTTGTAATTAAAATAATTTATAATCTTTTTGAAATTTTTACATTTTTTCAAGTGAAAAGTATATGATTTTTTATACAGCTATACTTCTAAAATATTAATTTTTGTTAAAATTTATACATTACAACTATTTTTTGAATTATATTTTCATCATTAATTCTCATGAAATCTCAACTTTATGAATTACTTTTCAAACTTTTGTACATAATCAAAAACTAAGATTAATTACTTTCCATTTATTTCTCTCACTATTTTATAACTTAAAGATAAGATGTTCCAAACCAGAAACTATTTGACATTCTTTATACAAGATTGGATTATTATTATTGTTTTATTATTTTAATTTCTTTTTAACGAAGTTATTAATAAATATTTTCCATTTGTGTTATTTTGTATATTAAATTTTTAAATATTTTTTAAATGAAAATATTTACTTATGTTAATTAAAAGAAATAAAAAGGGCAAACTATTAAGTTATCTAAACATAATAACAAATTATATTTAAAAGATGAATTATTTTCATTTTTAAAAATCTCAATTTTGTAAATTGATTTTCAAGATTCAATACATAATCTTCACCCAATGACTATTTATTTTGCAATTATTTTTCTAACTATTTTAAAATTTAAAGATAAAATGTTTCAAAACTTAGTGACCACTTCACATTCTTTATAAAATATAGCCTTTTACCTTTCTAAGATCCTATATGGTGATCATAATTGCTAAAAAGATGCCAAAAAGACAAATTAATTTTGGAACCTTGTGTCAAATGCTGCATTTTGAATCTTCACAAATATGCATATTTGGGCATCCTACATAATCTTAGAAAATCACACAAAATTAATCTTTCAAACTTTGTGAAACATTCCCTCAATGAAAAATAACATTGTCAAGGATTTTGAGGTTATTATAAATCTTAAAAAGAACAAATATTCTAAGACAATGAAGATTTAGCAAAATAAATAAATGAGCTTTCAAAAGCTTACAACAATGTAAATTTAAATAAAAGGTCTTCAAAAATTTACAAGAAACCCAACAATATTTGTTAAAGTGGAGACAAAAATTGAAGTAAACTGCCTTTTAAAAACTTACAACAAGACCAGTAGTATTTGTAAAAGAGAAGAGACAAAAATGTAAGTAAAGGGTCTTTCAAAGACTTACAACTACACCAATAAGACTCGTGAAAAAAAAGAAAAATAGTTCACATGATTTCAATGTTAGTGCAAGTTTTGTGAAGGTTAATTTTTTGTGGAATTGTGCAATGTTTACAAATTTTCCAAATGTTAATTTTGTAGAAATGCATAGTATTTGTGAAGTTGTTAGGAAATTTAAATTATTTTGATAAAAATATTATTATTTGCGTGTAATAAAATATTGTAATATATTTTAATTTTTTTTATCAATTTCATGAAATTATAAATTAAAAAAAGATAAATTCTATTAACTTGTTCACTAATTCTCTTCAATTACAAATAATCGATTCCAATTACAAATAATCAATTCTCTTAGATAGCTCTAGGTCCATTCCAAATTCGGGAGTCGTTTCCGGGCAGATCCATTCCAGTGATCTGCAGTTCCGTCTTCTTTGCCAAAAGGCTTCAGCATCATTAACATACATATATATTCACGTAATGTTGGGAACTGCCATTATCTGATGGACAATATGAAGCCTTAAAAATCAGATTGCCTGTAATGAAGGACAGAGCATAGAATCCCAAAACATGAAGAATATTAGTTTTTCGAAACTTCACATGTCACCATTCCAGCACAAATTCAGATCATCAATTCAATTTCTCGTCGATTTGATGGTTCACTGTGTCCAATTTTAACCTGATTTGGCTTATATCATTTTGTATATATATATATATATATATATATATAATAAAAATGTTGCAAAATGTTGTAATTTGTTATGTAACTAGCATACTCCTAAAGTGGGGGGAGGTGAACATTGAAGGGAATTAAAGTGGGGGGAGGTGAACATTGAAGGGAATTAAATATATGTGTTGTAAAAAGGAAAGATGATTTTTTTTGGGAATAAAGTGATATATACAATATTTAGAATTGATATAGTGTTGACATATTTGACATATTTTCAAGAGAATGTGATGAATGCATCATATCTTGGTAATTTGAGTTGATTATATTGATTGAAATTATGTGCACTACTCTTGATTGGTAACATAAGATTTATTGAATTTTATGGTCTACATATTGGAGTGATCTATGTTATCACACTAAAAAGAGGCACAATCCTTGAGTAATTTCTCCACCTTAAAATCTCTAAGTAAACCTCGATATGGGAACCTAAGAGTAAATCAAGGGATCATGGCTCCTACATTCATGAGGGTGTCTAGACAAGGCTAAAATCCATGTGCATACACACTTATTCCATGAGTATTTTGAATTCCAAAATATTAATTATCTTTCAAATTAGAATTAGATAGAGAAGGCAATAATAACTCTCCTCGCTAGACTACATTGAGTGGGTGAGTAGACTAGGTAGATAAACCCATAATAATCATGACTTTGGTTGATAGATTTAGTGAGAACCCCTTGAGGTTAATAATTATATTATTATTTATTTGGTTTAGAATGGAGGATTTAGGGTTCCAAATCTTGTTATTCCTCATGTTAAGAACTAGTTTATGATTGCTTCAAGCTCTAATATAATTCCAACACATATGAAATCACAACATAAATTTGTTGGATGAAAGGATGAATTCATTTTTTATTTAGAAATGATTTGACAAGGCTCTACAACTCACTTAGGCGGGACACACTCAAGGGGAGATCATAAGAACCTTCCTTTCATTTCCACTATTCTTAAATGAGTTTCTTGCATATGTGTATATTATTATTTGTACTCTTGGTAGTGTTGTATAAAAAGAATTTTATTGTTATTTTTGTGTATATGTCTATAAATGTGAAGATTTCAATAAATAAATGAAAATTAATATATACAAAATGAAAATTATGTATTGAAATGCATTTCCACTTTAAAAACTCTTACAAACATTGGAAATACCAAGCAAATCAATAAAAAATTAAAATTTCAAGTAAGAGCATTAATCACTATTGATATGTGAGAGTGTAGGATATAACAATACATATAAAGTGTGGATCCCCCCCCTCCCCTTTAAGTCGTTTTTTAGTGGGGAGAGTGTAGGGTTGAGGTTGCGATTGGCGCCAACCCACTTATCATGTATTTATGGACCAGACCTACTGAGCCCCACTCGCCTCCCCCCCCGCCCCCCAATAAGAAAAAAAGAAGAAGTTTGAAACCACCATGGGGGGTGGATCTGCACTACCACTGATTTGAAAAAAATGGTTTCTTACTGATTGGTAAAGGCACATCGTGAAGCAAGGGGATTGGTCTACATGTAAGTGGACAAGGCAAAGCCAAAAATTCCTAGATGAAGGAATAATGTTAGGGCGGATGGCTAATTTGGTGCTTTAGGTCATCATGGTGTAATGACTGACGTCACTGGAAATTTTGAAATTTGTGCCCAAGGAAAGGAATGAGGCCATGCTAAGAGAAAAGAGGGAAATATATTATTATTCTATTTTAAAAAAAGGGCATAATGGAGTATGCGAACATAATTTTTAGCCTAGCCATCATGACACTCCTAGCCCTATACATCAAACTCCAAGACAATAGAGTCTTCAAGGAGCTAATTTTGGGTAGTTTATTTTGCTTTCTTTCTCTATCCTTTAAAAAATGACTATGTCTAAGAGTTTGAACCCTACACCCCAAAACTCTGAAATTTTTTATAACAATTTGTTGGTTGAGTTTGAATCCTATATCTATGTTACCCATTTTCACTTGTTTTTATTTGAAGTAAGAGAGAAGGAATTAGATAAAAATCCCCATAAAAATGAATCTTTCCAAGTATCCAATTCTAGTTTGGGTTTTGTCACCATTCCCCAGACATATGGCTTTCCTAAATTTATTTCTTGGTGTGGGATGTGCTATGTGCTAATTAATTGAGAAATTGTGTCTAGATAAGGTCACATTGTCATCCAAATTTCACTTGAGTGTATTCATAACATGTTATGTATGACACCCACCGAAAATCCACAGATCCTCACTAAGGATAATGTAGTTTAGTTATACAGAGTTACCAAAGGTTGAAAAGGAGTTCATGTTAGAGTCTATAGTAATTTTTGGTACCCTCGTTTTAGAATTGGTTCCAAGTTTCCCATTAAACATGTTCTTTGAGTGTATCCAAGAAGTTTTATCTACCATTACTTTTCTCTTAATTCTTGATAATGTGAATTTTGTTGATGAAAATGTTTTGGGGTTTTTCAGGACTCTTTCTTCTATAAGAAAGACCAAAGAAAACTTTAACCTTCTTGTATATATTTCATATACAATTAATTTCCAGTTGTCTGATTTTAGAGATATAAGATATTTCAGGTATCTTTCCTTTGTGGTATATCTTATATTATTCCCCCAGTTCACTAGGTTTGCTGATTTGAAATTACAAGTATAGAATTTTGAAGGCGAACAACAATATATGGTTGATTGGAATAATAGAATGAGGATGAGGAAGAATAATGAATGTTTTTCTGAATACCTTCACATTTCATTTCTTAGCATTTTTAGTCATATCTGACGAGCTCACAAAAATAATCTTTCTATAGTTTAAATAGATCTTGCAACTAAGAATTGACACAAAGGTAGGATATTGGTACATATATAAATATTATATATAAATAATTAAGGATATATGGTTTATATGTACCTCCCTACTTTTTTCCTATTTTCTTGTCAATCATAATTTTACATTGGAATATATTGGGTAGAGAATAAATTTCGAGCTAGTGCATTTTGTTCCAAGAAAGAAAGAGGTTTCTTTCAAGCTCAAGAAGATGGTGGAAAAATTTATTGCAAATCACAAACATGATTTTAAGGTGGTAGATCAAATGCTAGCCTCCGCGAACTTTCTTAAATACAAGGTGTGGGATTATGATCCCCACCACATAATATCAAACAAAAGATCAAATATTTTGTCATATCCATGTCAACATGACAACCAACCACACATTGAAAATTTGGAAAACATATATTCATGGATAGAAGAGGTTATATTCATGGAAAACATATATAGGTTATATTTATTGACACCCCTGTACCTAAAGAGAAAGATTCAAAATGGCAAGGAAAATAGAACTTAGAAGATGAATCAAATACCCAATAAACAAAAATACCAAGGACTGAAGAATCATAGACAACATTGGAGTCATTAGAGATTTCAGTTCAACTAGTGGGGGGAGCCATTTCAAGAAAACCTGGTTTTCAATTATAGTTTTTGAGTCCTGAAGTAGTATCGTCCTATGCATCAAAGTTAGGAAAGGGAGTTTTCAAGCAAAAACCTCAGCTAGAAGAAAATAATCATTCACATTTTTTAGATATGAAGGTTAATATTTTGGAGGTTAAAGGGGATTTATATATCAACTAAAATATGGGAACAAACTGCTAACCCATCCCAAAATAGGTTACTTTATGTGATGGATTTTGAAAAGAACCAATTAAGACTAGTGAGCCCTGGTATTGCACCAAGAGTGCTGCAACTCCCAGGGGATGCCCTAATTTACATTATCAACTCGGGTTTCATACAAAATTGAAGGTGACAGTGCTATATACAGAGCAGATGCATTCTACTCATGTCATCCTCTTCCACTCTACGAAAGGGTGCTACTTCTAGGGGTTCTCAGTGAAGTCTGCCACACTTCAATGAAACTAAAATAAATTGAAGAAAGGAAATGAAAGAAAGGAAACTAAACTAAACTGCTGAAAAGAAATGAAAGGAAAGGAAACTAATTTAACTTTCTGAAAAGAAATGGCAAAAAATAAACTAATCTAAATCGTAGAAAGGAAACTAATTTAACTTGCTGAAAATAAATGGCAGAAAGGAAATGACGGGAAAGAAACTAATTTTATTTATGCTCTATCTACGATGCTTTTATCCATGCAACTAAGTTAACTATGACTTAAATCTAATAGAAAAAGTGTTGATTTGTAGCCTGGAGGAAAAAGGGCTAAAGAGGCTAATGGAGGGCTTAACACATGAAACAAGGCTTAGAAGTGGAAGGAGGGGGTTTAAACCTTACTAAATCTGTATTCTAGTGAAAAAAATGCTTTGGAGCAGAATGCTTTGAAAAGAGCGATGGCAGAGAAACGAAAGTACAGTTCAGGAGCCAGAGAAAAATTCAATTTGAGAAAAGGGAAAAGGTTATGATTTGTGATATGCGATATTGCATTATCACAATGGGTAGACAAGAGCAGGAACTGTTACGAGAACCAAGTAAAAGATGTGATTTGTCATTTATGATGCGGCGAAGGACGAAGAGTTATCACAGTTCAGCATTTGGAGAGGTAAGTCTTAAAGGAAACAGGAAAAGGTTGCGAAATGTGAAATGTGATGGGTGACATGGCAATGGGATAGGTGGTGGAGTGCAATGACAATATTGCAATGGTCATCGGGAGAGATAAGTATTAAAGGGAACCAAATAAAAGTGCGATTTGTGATTTGTGATGGGGATAAAAACTGTAGGACGCGATAGGATAAAAACTGTGGGATGTGATTTGCGATAGGTGGTGTGGCGAAGTACGGAGCGATATCACAATCAGAGTTTGGAGCGGTAAGTCTTAAAATGAGAAAGGAAAAATATGCAAATTGCGATTGGCGAAAAGGCGAGGTAGGGTAGGAGTAAGTTCGAGGAGCAAGGCAGAGTGCAATAACAATATCGCAATCAGCAAAAAGGAGCGGTAAGTCTTAAAGCGAAACGGGAAAATATGCGAAGTGCGATTTGTGAAAAGGCCAAAGGTTGCGATGAGTCAGATGACATGGCGGTGGGACCGGTGGCGGAGCGTGATACCAATATTGCAATCGGTAGACAGGAGAAATAAGTCTTAAAAGGAAAAATAAAAAGATTAAAAGTGCAATTTGCGATATGAACGGAATTGCGGTAAGTCTTTTCGAAGAAAAGGGATTGAGTTCCAAATTTTTTTCGAATATTTTCGTTAAAAGGGTAAAGGTGAGGTGAAAAGGGAAAATTGCTAAAATGTTGAAGAATGAAAAAGGAAAGGGAAGGGGTTCTGCGATGCCTGAGATGTGAATCAAGAAACTCCAAGGTAACATAGCACATGAAAAACTTTAATGGTTTCAATGAATAAAAAGGGTGGGACAACCGATAGGGAGAGAAAAGAAGGAGGGAAATGGAGTATAACAGAGTTGTTCGGGTTGTGAATACAGAGATGGAAAATGAAGCAGGGAAGCACCACACAGCTGCTCTGGGGCTTTAACAATATGTCCTATGATCAACCCTGCTAATTTATGCATGAAATACGTATGAAATGCATGATAACAAAAAATGGAAAGAAAGAGTGAAACTACTACTGCAACTCTACCCTAAACTAAAACAAAAAGAAATTTTCGGCATGTGGGAAGGTGTACCCTACTCGAAATCTATTGATAGAGATGAGAGGGGAAGTCTGCCTCACAGTTTTATAGAGCTTATCAACTAATATATAGCGCATATAAGCAGATCAAATCTACAACAGGAAACTACAATAGTAATGAAAATATCAGAAATAAAACTAGCTAAATAACATAAAGGAATGAATGACAACAACAGAGAAGCCGAGGCACATGGATTGGGCCCTAACCCGTAAGCCCCACTCCCTTAAACTAGATTAGTAGAACAACATTTGCCTACTCATTAAATTACAAAAAAAATACAGTCTTATCACATCCTGAAGGTCTTAAACAACAAAAGTCTAATAGAATGGAAAATGGATGGCATTGGATGGAATGGAATGAAAATGGAATGGAATGGACTGCATCGAATGACCTATAATCCACCGGAATCGACTCTAATTATCTCTTGATCAGCTTTATTTATCCTCAAGGGAAGATACCAACAGCTTGATTTGATTATATCTCATTAAGGTGGAGAATAAAAATATATATTTCAAAATGCACAATTTCATGTGTCATTGTCAACCATTTAATAGAATAGAGGTGAAAATTTACATTTTAAAATGTAGAGTTTTAATTCCAACCTTTAGCTCCCCACCCAAAACTCATCATTTTTAATTATATATTAATAATTCTTAAATATTATATAATTTCTAATTAAATACATAATAATATCACCCTTAATTTATAATAATGTATATTTTTTAACAATAATTATATTTAAATTCATTATCATATAAACTCTCTATTTATAATTATATTTAGATATAATTTAAATGTTTTTTTATTAATACATTTATATTTAAATATAATTTAAATATTTTTTTATTAATATTTATAATCATTTAGAACAAATGTTACGATTGATCAAAAAAAAAATTATAAAATATAAATCAAGAAATAAAAAAATAAAATTGATATTTAATAATTTAAAATCTTTAATTTATATTTCTATGTTGTTATTATGAAATACAATATAGAGAAATGTCACCAATAAACATTTTATAAGCTGACATGGAATATTTAGTTTATTGTTATTTAAATAATAATGAAAAAAAAATATTATAAAAGGTATAAAATGTTTGGAAGGCTTTATATTTGACGAGCTCACAAAAATAATCTTTCTATAGTTTAAATAGATCTTGCAACTAAGACTTGACACAAAGGTAGGATATTGGTCCATATATAAATATTATATATAAATAATTAAGGATATATGGTTTATATGTACCTCCCTACTTTTTTCCTATTTTCTTGTCAATCATAATTTTACATTGGAATATATTGGGTAGAGAATAAATTTCGAGCTAGTGCATTTTGTTCCAAGAAAGAAAGAGGTTTGTTTCAAGCTCAAGAAGAAGGTGGAAAAATTTATTGCAAATCACAAACATGATTTTAAGGTGGTAGATCAAATGCTAGCCTCCGCAAACTTTCTTAAATACAAGGTGTGGGATTATGATCCCCACCACATAATATCAAACAAAAGATCAAATATTTTGTCATATCCATGTCAACATGACAACCAACCACACATTGAAAATTTGGAAAACATATATTCATGGATAGAAGAGGTTATATTCATGGAAAACATATATAGGTTATATTTATTGACACCCCTGTACCTAAAGAGAAAGATTCAAAATGGCAAGGAAAATAGAACTTAGAAGATGAATCAAATACCCAATAAACAAAAATACCAAGGACTGAAGAATCATAGAAAACATTGGAGTCATTAGAGATTTCAGTTCAACTAGTGGGGGGAGCCATTTCAAGAAAACCTGGTTTTCAATTATAGTTTTTGAGTCCTGAAGTAGTATCGTCCTATGCATCAAAGTTAGGAAAGGGAGTTTTCAAGCAAAAACCTCAGCTAGAAGAAAATAATCATTCACATTTTTTAGATATGAAGGTTAATATTTTGGAG
The DNA here is from genome assembly GCA_034641835.2 of Pinus albicaulis. Taxonomy (NCBI): domain Eukaryota; kingdom Viridiplantae; phylum Streptophyta; class Pinopsida; order Pinales; family Pinaceae; genus Pinus; species Pinus albicaulis. The sequence goes on along the minus strand of CM076569.1, from coordinate 450,310,379 downwards.
GTTAAAGGGGATTTATATATCAACTAAAATATGGGAACAAACTGCTAACCCATCCCAAAATAGGTTACTTTATGTGATGGATTTTGAAAAGAACCAATTAAGACTAGTGAGCCCTGGTATTGCACCAAGAGCGCTGCAACTCCCAGGGGATGCCCTAATTTACATTATAAACCCGGGTTTCATACAAAATTGAAGGTGACAGTGCTATATACAGAGCAGATGCATTCTACTCATGTCATCCTCTTCCACTCTACGAAAGGGTGCTACTTCTAGGGGTTCTCAGTGAATTCTGCCACACTTCAATGAAACTAAAATGAATTGAAGAAAGGAAATGAAAGAAAGGAAACTAAACTAAACTGCTGAAAAGAAATGAAAGGAAAGGAAACTAATTTAACTTGCTGAAAAGAAATGGCAAAAGATAAACTAATCTAAATCGTAGAAAGGAAACTAATTTAACTTGCTGAAAATAAATGGCAGAAAGGAAATGACGGGAAAGAAACTAATTTTATTTATGCTCTATCTACGATGCTTTTATCCATGCAACTAAGTTAACTATGACTTAAATCTAATAGAAAAAGTGTTGATTTGCAGCCTGGAGGAAAAAGGGCTAAAGAGGCTAATGGAGGGCTTAACACATGAAACAAGGCTTAGAAGTGGAAGGAGGGGGTTTAAACCTTACTAAATCTGTATTATAGTGCAAAAAATGCTTTGGAGCAGAATGCTTTGAAAAGAGAGATGGCGGAGAAGCGAGAGTACAGTTCGGGAGCCAGAGAAAAAATCAATTTGAGAAAAGGGAAAAGGTTATGATTTGTGATATGCGACATCGCATTACCACAATGGGTAGGCAAGAGCAGGAACTGTTACGAGAACCAAGTAAAAGATGTGATTTGTGATGTGTGATGCGGCGAAGGACGAAGAGTTATCATAGATCAGCATTTGGAGCGGTAAGGCTTAAAGGAAACAGGAAAAGGTTAGGAAATGTGAAATGTGATGGGTGACGTGGCAATGGGATAGGTTGTGGAGTGCAATGACAATATTGCAATGGGCATTGGGAGAGATAAGCATTAAAGGGAACCAAATAAAAGTGCGATTTGTGATTTGTGATGGGGATAAAAACTGTAGGATGCGATAGGATAAAAACTGTGGGATGTGATTTACAATAGGCGGTGTGGCGGAGTACGGAGCGATATCGCAATCAGAGTTTGGAGCGGTAAGTCTTAAAATGAGAAAGGAAAAAGATGCAAATTGCGATTGGCGAAAAGGCGAGGCAGGGTAGCAGGAAGTTCGAGGAGCAAGGAAGAGTGCAATAACAATATCGAAATCAACAAAAAGGAGCGGTAAGTCTTAAAGGGAAACGGGAAAATATGCGAAGCGCGATTTGTGAAAAGGCCAAAGGTTGCGATGAGTCAGATGACATGGCGGTGGGACCGGTGGCGGAGCGTGATACCAATATTGCAATCGGTAGACAGGAGAAATAAGTCTTAAAAGGAAAAATAAAAAGATGCAAAGTGCAATTTGCGATATGAACGAAATTGCGGTAAGTCTTTTCGAAGAAAAGGGATTGAGTTCCAATTTTTTTTCGAATATTTTCGTTAAAAGGGTAAAGGTGAGGTGAAAAGGGAAAATCGCTAAAATGTTGAAGAACGAAAAAGGAAAGGGAAGGGGTTCTGCGATGCCTGAGATGTGAATCAAGAAACTCCAAGGTAACAGAGCACATGAAAAAATTTAATGGTTTCAATGAATAAAAAGGGTGGGACAACCGATAGGGAGAGAAAAGAAGGAGGGAAATGGAGTGTAACAGAGTTGTTCGGGTTGTGAATACAGAGATGGAAAATGAAGCAGGGAAGCACCACGCAACTGCTCTGGGGCTTTAACAATATGTCCTATGATCAACCTTGCTAATTTATGCATGAAATACGTATGAAATGCATGATAAAAAAAAATGGAAAGAAAGAGTGAAACTACTACTGCAACTCTACCCTAAACTAAAACAAAAAGAAATTTTCGGCATGTGGGAAGGTGTACCCTACTCGAACTCTATTGATAGAGATGAGAGGGGAAGTCTGCCTCACAGTTTTATAGAGCTTATCAACTAATATATAGCGCATATAAGCATATCAAATCTACAACAAGAAACTACAATAGTAATGAAAATATCAGAAATAAAACTAGCTAAATAACATAAAGGAATGAATGACAACAACAGAGAAGCCGAGGCACATGGATTGGGCCCTAACCCGTAAGCCCCACTCCCTTAAACTAGATTAGTAGAACAACATTTGCCTACTCATTAAATTACAAAAAAAATACAGTCTTATCACACCCTGAAGGTCTTAAACAACAAAAGTCTAATAGAATGGAAAATGGATGGCATTGGATGGAATGGAATGGACTGCATCGAATGACCTACAATCCACCGGAATCGACTCTAATTATCTCTTGATCAGCTTTATTTATCCTCAAGGGAAGATACCAACAACTTGATTTGATTATATCTCATTAAGGTGGAGAATAAAAATATATATTTCAAAATGCACAATTTCATGTGTCATTGTCAACCATTTAATATAATAGAGGTGAAAATTTACATTTTAAAATGTAGAGTTTTAATTCCAACCTTTAGCTCCCCACCCAAAACTCATCATTTTTAATTATATATTAATAATTCTTAAATATTATATAATTTCTAATTAAATACATAAAAATATCACCCTTAATTTATAATAATGTATATTTTTTAACAATAATTATATTTAAATTCATTATCATATAAACTCTCTATTTATAATTATATTTAGATATAATTTAAATGTTTTTTATTAATATATTTATATTTAAATATAATTTAAATATATTTTTATTAATATTTATAATCATTTAGAACAAATGTTACGATTGATAAAAAAAAAATTTATAAAATATAAATCAAGAAATAAAAAAATAAAATTGATTTTTAATAATTTAAAATCTTTAATTTATATTTCTATGTTGTTATTATGAAATACAATATAGAGAAATGTCACCAATAAACATTTTATAAGCTGACATGGAATATTTATTTTATTGTTATTTAAATAATAATGAAAAAAAATATTATAAAAAGTATAAAATGTTTGGAAGGCTTTATATTTTTTATAATATCTGTGTGTGTTATAGGATGTTTTATATTTATAAAATTACCAATTATTTTTGAAATTGCAAATTTACATCTAAAGAATAAAAAAATTGGGAAGGTTGTTTTCAAAAACTAAATCACTAAATACATATGTATATAAAAAAAAAATTAGTGATTTTTAATTAAAATAAATAAATACTTAGGGATATTCACAACTTATAGTGAATTACTAAATATTAATTAAAATAAAATAAATATTTCACCAACTATAATAAATTAGTGAATATTAATTAAAATGAAATTAATATACCCCACTATAATAAATAAGTGAATATTAATTAAAATAAAATTAATATTTCAGCAAGTGAGCTGCAATGAACTGAAAAGTTGCATCTATCTATCCTCACTATAGATGAATAGTGGTCATGAACTGTCATTTAGGATGTTATGCTAAGTGCCTCTTATAACCACATCTACATTTTCAAAGTTATGTAACTTTTCTAATTTTGTATCAAAGGACATAATTTTGTACTGAAAGACTTTAAAATTGTCCTTGCTTTATTGTAGAATATGGGGAATTTTTCTAAATGAGAAAATAAAGATATGTTGAGATTTTTTTATTTCAGAATCTTTGGAAAACTCCTTTGAGAATTCAATTAACTTATTATTTTAACAAAGTTTTATCTTTCTCAAATCAGGAATATATTGTTGATGTAGACAAGCACATCAACTCAAATAACAATACATAATATTGCATGTAGATATAGATTCTTAGCATAAAGTATCACATAATAATAAATCACCCTTCACTTTTGCCCAAAAAAACTTAATTAAATTAAATAATTGTTAAGCCACAACTTAACTTTTAAACTAAGACTCTCAGTTCCAAACAAAGTATTGGTCTTTTGACTAAATATGTTATCCCTCAAATCCAACTTTTTCAAATTGTGCCTACTGCCAGAGATCATGCTAAAGCAATAACAACCTTGGGAAAGGATCATGTTGTTATGAAAATACACAATCTTAATTTTTTTTGACAGAAAAAAAAAGGTTTACAAATAAATCTAGCAGCATCCCTAGAGATACTATTATTCATGAAATATAGTTCTTCCAAGCCTTTTTGAAATTTTAAGAGAGACCCAAAAGCCCTAACTCCCTTCTCACCTAACACATCTAACACATTGTTAAAGAGATACAAGGATCTCAACTCACGCCCTTGCAAAAACAGATGAAAATATTGACATAACCTTAATAGCTTCAACCTCATACCTTCCTGCAATAAAATCTGCAAGATCTACATCTTTGAGATGTTTATGAACCTGCCATACTTTCGAGTGTTTTAAGTAAATACTTCAACTACCTTGCAGGGCCTGTCCTTGATCACGATGTAACTTTTGACATTCTTCCTCTCGGAATTTACAAGGGTGTTTTCCTGGAGAGGTTCCCACCCACTTACAAGTATTAGTCTGCGATGGCTCCTTTACACATAATTTTAATCTATTTCTTCTACAGAAATCCTAATTTTCTTCACTTTCTCCTTTGGTGGGTGTGCAGGTATTTGTTTTTTGGGATCCAAAGTCATATCAATTTCCAGGTATTTCTAACCCTGAACAATAATTTATAAATAAAATAAAATAAATATAACGCGAACAGTAATTTTTTTATTTTTTATGGATAATTTTTACTGATGTCCATCGCTTCCAAGCGCTGCTCACTCTGTGGATCATGCATAAGAAGAGAGAGGCCCGCTTGTAAAGGCAACCAATATGTTGGTTGAGTGTCACCGATGTTAATGACAAATGCAATCCTTCTACTTCGAGAGCGAGAGGTATGGTTCGTGTTTCTACGTGGTAAAAAATTATTAGACCGAGGAAGAAAATCTAAAGATTATATTGGTTAGATTTATCTAGTGAAACTCATCATACGAACACTCAGTTTTTTTAAATATAAAATAATTTAATTTTAGAAATACTCACTCGTTGTAAAGATAAAATAATTAAAAAAATAAAATTATATGTTTCATATGCTTTTAGGTTGATAATGAAACAAATTTGAAAAAAATATGTATTTGAAATTTTAGGAAACCAAAACTCTTACAATAATAGTAAGACATACATTAATATATTGAGGCATCTGAGAGATTTTTGTGATTTCTTTTAGAAATCTATAAACTCCAAAAAGAAATTATGTATTGGAAATTTTGGGAAGAAGACAATTTCTGCAATAATAATAAGACCTACAATATTACATTGAGTTATATGGAGAAAGCTTTCTGACTTATTTTGGGAATCTGTAAACTCCATAAAATGGCTTTGGTGTGGACCTGCCCATTACCCAACATCTTGCTTTGTCCCAAATGATGAACATAGCAACAACTCCACCAAATCCAATCCCTAATCCCAATGACAATGCTAACAAGGACACTTTTTGGTTTGCATAGCTCAACAATCCCCATTTAGCATTACTATTCTTGCTATTGCCTCCAACACTTGTTCTCTTTGGCTTATCATTTTTCTTGCATGTTGGTAGAGGAAGCCCACATAAGCATTCATTCTTGTCAAAAGATGTTACATTGAAAGTGGAAAATTGTGTCCCTGTTGGAATTGAGCCACACAAGTTGTTATATGAAACATTGAAAGAAGCCAACATTGATAATCTAGAGAGAACTTCAGGAATAAGTCCACTCAATTTGTTTTTTGACAAATCTAATTGCTCCAAAGAAGGTATCTCACTGAGAGATGCAGGAATATGTCCTTCCAATTGATTTCCTGATAAATTTAGTAGTCTTAAGCTACTCATGCTTCCTATATTTGTAGGGATTTCTCCTGTAAGATTATTACAAGACAAATCAAATATGTTGTTTGATGGCAATAGATATGCCACATTATACTCATGTCCTTTGATCTCAATAATAAGCTCCGAATATAATTCTTCATTATTTGACACATTTGCAAATCCAATGAGCCTCTCAAGATGTGTTGGTATCCTTCCACTGAATTTGTTGTTGGATAAATCCAACACATGCAACTTGGTAAGATTTGTGATGTGCTGAGGAATATAACCATGCAGATTATTATAACCAAGGATTAGAGCTTCCAAGTGCTGAAAAGATGTGATGTATTGAGGAAGATCCCCAGTCAATCCATTTTTCCTTAAATCCAAGAGCCAAAGTTGTGTACAATTGGCCAAAGATGCAGGCAATGTCCCAGTAAAGTTATTAGAGTGAGCAGAGAATATTCTCATATCATTACAATTGCCAATGCCATTAGGAATCGGTCCCTCCAAGTTGTTTTTTGATAAATCTAATGTGTTTAATGAAATCAAACCATTAATACTCTCAGGTATACTCCCTGAGATATTGTTATTATATATGGTTAGTATGAAGAGAAGGCTTAAATGGCCTATGCTATATGGCTTAAATTGAGTCAAGTTGAGAATAGCTTTAGGTATATTGTTAGTGAGCCTATTGAAAGAAATACTTAGGAAGTTCAACGTGGTTAGCTTGGCAATGCCTTCAGGGAGGTCAGTGAGTTTATTGTGAGAGAGAAATAAGGAGGTCAATTTGGTCAAATTGGCAATTTCTACAGGGATCTGAGTGAGTTTATTGCCAGTGAGAGATAAGGAGTTCAATTTGTTCAAATTGAAAATTTGAACAGGGATGTGACTAAGTCCACAATCGTAAAGTCTTAATTCGGTCAGCGTGGTTATGTTGCCAATGGGTTTAGCTAGGCTTGTTGTGAGGTTAAGCCTAAGATATAGACTAGAGAGGGGAAGCCTAAATATTCCATGAGGAATAGAACTAGAAATATTAAAGCCAGAAATCCATAGTTGCTTAAGTTTTGTCAAATTACCTAACTGATGTGGTATATTGCCTGAAAATTCATTGTGGCCTCCTCCTAGACACAGTTGCTCAAGTTTCTGCAGCAGGCCCAAGTCGGCTGGAATAAAACCATTGAGTGCATTGTAACCGAGGTCAAGAACTCGCAAAGCTTTAAGCTGCCCCAACTCAACTGGAATAGAACCATTGAGTTTATTGTAACCGAGGTCAAAAACTCGCAAAGCTTTCAGCTGCCCCAACTCAACTGGAATAGAACCCTTGAGTGCATTGTAACCGAGATCAAGAACTCGCAAAGCTCTAAGCTGCCCCCAACTCAACTGGAATAAAACCCTCCATTGAAGTACTGCTCAAGTCAAGTACTTGCAACGATTTAAGGTGCCCCAACTCAACTGGAATAGAACCCTTGAATGCATTGTAACGGAGATCAAGAACTCGCAAAGCTTTAAGCTGCCCCAATTCAACTGGAATAAAACCCTCCATTGAAGTACTGCTCAGGTTAAGTACTTGCAAAGCTTTAAGCTGCCCCAATTCAACTGGAATAAAACCCTCCATTGAAGTACTGCTCAGGTCAAGTACTTGCAAAGCTTTAAGCTGCCCCAATTCAACTGGAATAAAACCCTCCATTGAAGTACTGCTCAGGTCAAGTACTTGCAACGATTTAAGGTGCCCAATCTCGGGAGGAATTCTTCCATTGAAGTCATGACCAGAAACATTGAAAGTGCGCAATAAAGACAGATTGCCGACAAACACAGAAAGGGTACCTTCCAATTGTTCGGTACCAGTGGGAAATGCATACCAAGAGAGGTCAATGTGGACGACTCTTTTGGTGTTTTTCCGAGAGCCCTCCAGTTGGAGAGCACGCCAGATGGATCCGCTGAAATGGACTTTCTGAACGATAAGAGAGCATGGAGGTCCCTCTTCTCGTGGGCATCCATTGATGATGAGCCCTCTCCATGCTGAGCATGAGTATACAGAGATTGGTGATTGATATTAGACGTTGGTGGAGGCAGAGAGGCGGCCATAAGGCAGGGAAGCAATAATTTGAGAGAGGCAACGATGCACAGAAGCGATAGCTTGAGGAAGGGATGCACAGAAGCGATGCACAGGAGCTCCATTTCTCCCTTCCAAATTACAGAGGGCTGTGAGTACTTGTGTGCTTCTCTCTATCTACACACATATATTTATAGAGAAGAAAGCCGTGCCGTGTTGGAGATGCAGAGAGATTTTTTTTGGAGATGCAGAGAGATTTATAGAGAAGAAAGCCGTGCCGTGTTGGAGATGCACAGGATTTTTTGTCTTTTTCATGACTTCTGCCTGTTTTCCCTTTTTATCTTATAGCATAATATTTAATTAATAATTAATTGGATTAGATTAGCTTAGTGCTAGACAAATGTTAATATGCATTAATTTTTAATAAACATTAAATGGACAAGTCAAGTAGTCGATACAGACAATTCACAAGATTTAATGGACCGGGCCTTAGAATCTTATCACACTGCGGCTGTTTTTATTGTAGAAATTTGCAACCGATTTATTCGGTCAATACATACATTTCCTTTCATGCATCAATTTACCAACACGAGCACCATTTTTCATTAGAATTTTAGAATACTGCCATTTTCTCTCCATTCAAAATTTCACCCACTTTATTCGCTCACTCAAGTCAAGTCAATACCGACATTTATCTGATCATTTCTCTCACGGGATTTAAAGGACCTGACGTTAGAATCTGATAATATTGTAGAAATTTCCACCCAATTCAAGTCAATACAAATATTGTAAAAATTTCCACCCAATTCATTCGCCGACTGCATATCAAGTGAATACAAACATTTGTTTGATTACTTTTCCAAATTCGGCTGCATTTCTGTGATTCTCTCTGCACTGAAATAAATAATTTGCAGGGAATTTCTTGAGCGATATGCCCACTCAAGTCAAGTCAATACATACATTTCTTTCATCAGTTTTCCATCTCCATTATCATTTTTTATACTAAAAAATCAACTACACGTGTGGACCAGGTGTGACATACTAAGAAATCAAATATCAAAGGTGTTTAAGGGTTTTCTTTTCTTTTCAGTCCTCCCGATCAAAAAACCATTTTTCAGTCCTCCAGATCCTTGAATATGACTACAAAATAACCTTTAGAACAAAATAAAAAATCTATATTCTTCATTGAGTTTTGAAAAACCCACTCCCTAAGGGCGGAAGCCGAGACCAAGAATCCATTAAAACAGCAAATGACCACATGAAAAAAAAAATACAAGTAAACATATTTAAAATATTCAAATTAACTTATTCCAAACAATTTTATTTATTATGCAAGTAGATGAATCAAGACTAGAGAGCACCCTCACTAACAACCCTCTTGAAGGTTAGGGTGTACACATGTGCACTTGATATATTGTAATAATAGAATGATTAAATAATACATAGAATATGGAATAGTACTATTCCATTCTAATATATTATTTTTTTATTACTAGGTTAATACATAAAGTTTTATTATTATTTTTTTACAATAACCTATACATTTTATATTAGAACAATTTGTGAGTAAACTAAATAGAATTGTAATATAATATTAAAATGTTGGGTCATGTCTTGTTATACAAAATATGTAACATTCAAAAAAATTATATTCCCAACCTTTCAGTTCTAGTATTTATATATTAAAATAAATAAAATTATTCAACAAAACATATTGAGTACATAGAAAAATAAAAATAAAACTTACCATAAATTATTCCTTTCAAGGTCTTCATCTTTGAGTCCCGACTAACTCTCCATTGCAGCATCCTCAGAGTACATCTTTACTTCAAAATGGGATACAATATTAACTTCATGTGTGGCATCCACTAGTTCTCAATTTAGGGAGGCTGAAATTTCCAAATAATCCTTATTTTCCAAAGATAAACTACAGAGGGAGGAGTGTAATATGCTAAGCCCCAATCAAAGTGCCACTAACACATTTTTATTCTTTTCACATACTATTTTTTTATTTTGATCTAATCCTAGCTCATATAACCCATAAACAATAATAACATGTCCATTAAATGTCTAACAAAAATTACCCTATCAAAAATACAAATAAAGATTCACATTAAAGAATAAATCAAAATATATCACTTTATCTTAATGAATTGCACCAATTGGCTATTTATTGAGGACGTTCCTCCCACCCTCAAGCACTGTTGTTACAAGACTCATCAACAAGCCACACTAGGGTTGGGGCTATGACAACACAAGGGATAACAAGATCACTCTACCACTCAATCCAATACCCTCAGGTACATAATTAACTCACCCATATTGTCATCCGAATCACTAGCACTATTTTCCCCATTATCCCAAGCAACCCAAGAGGTGACCCCCCTTCTTTTTAGTTATAGTCTCACAAGTTACTTCCCTCTAGCAAGGCTCCATTATAAGATAGCGACGAAAATATCTATATCGAGACAATAAATATACCCCTATTGTAATTTTGTATTAGATTCCATGTGTAATATTTTCTCTATAAGTTCCTCCCCTCCTCCCCCCTCTTGAATATCCATATGAATGAGTAACATGAATAGGTGTGAATGAGTGACAAATCTTGCGAACCACTCATCAAATACTTACTTTTATGTGCATGGATTTAGCTTAACACATGGAATTATCTTAACTCTGGATGGATAATGGATCCCTAAGCACAAAGAAGCAAAATGAGGGCATAACTAAGAGACTCCAAAAGCCAACCCATCGTCTATGTGAGGTAGTGAATTTATACGGTAAATGGGGTGGTTTGGGATTTACCAAACTAGGACTTAGATCCACATATGAGGGTGGGTAAGTACTACGGATAACAGGTGAGACCTCAAGTATAGGAGTTCAAGATATTCATCTAACAATAAATAGTTAAAACCACTCTAGAAGCTTCTAGAAAGAGAAGATTCGAAATTATTTTTTATTTTTAACGAAATGAAGGGTCATTGCACTTACTATGAAAGAAACATGCGCTATTCAGTGTAGATGCTTTGTGTACAACTTGCAATAATGCGGGTTTCATAAAAGGAAAGCGTGATGCGGAAAAAAAATTAGGTTTTCTATTTTTTTAACCTGGGATTCTTGGAACTTTTGGAGAGAGAATTCTCTTGGATTTGCAGGAGATGAATGCAAAGTGTTAATGGATGTTGATTGATCTGGTTTTCAGGGACATTAGATTGGATGCGACAAAATGACTTGTAACAACTCCTTATGTTTATGATCGTTTGATTGGAGCTTGGGGCATGTTTCCCCACCATGATGAGGTCCCCCTATACTTTTCCTAACATATATATGTGAAGTTTGTGCTCCATATGAGGCCAAATTACACCAATACACCATTGAAGTTTTATGGATCCGATATGGGATATGGCTATAATCATCCTAGGGCTCGTAGGGACCGTGCCCATGTACCATCACCTCTGATATTGGTGCCACTATGGTCCCAAAGCGTGGTGCTGTAGACCTAGTTAGGGACCTGTCACAACTTGGTGTTGAGACCACGGCCACCATCATAGAGACCATGCACACTGCATTGTTCGATGCAATTGTCACATTGCATGGAGAGAGGGTCATACCACCACCATTTCATTATTCCTCGCCAATTAACTTTATTTATGATAGTGTGTTCAAGATTCTACCTTGTGAGGATATTTTGGCATATGCCTGGCATAAATGCCACGATGTCATCCAAGAGCTATGGAGGATACATAGCCAACATGACTCAAGCGAGGTACGTATATGCAAAAAAATTGAATCTTATCATCAAATTATACATTATTTATATTAATAAGTTTGTATCAGATTGCATTCATATTAATAAGTTCATGATAACATGTAGACATAGGGCTATATGGATTAGATTACAAGGTCATATAAGGTATCAGTTGATCGTCCAATGCAAACTCGAGTAGTGTGTGTGGGCATGGAGTCTCTGCCACCTCCACCTCCACATCATCACACTCACATTGAAGAGAGTAACAATATCTCTCCACGTGAACTGACACTCAAGGTAAATTTTTTTATTCCTAATATTTCAACCGTTTTATTTTTTTTTAAATTAGATGGTTGTTGATTAATTTGTATACTACTTATAATGTATTTTCCATTATGTACATAAGCCCAGATACACAGTGGTGTCTAGGTTGCAACAATGTGGGTGCATGATTGGGAGGCATGTATTGAGGTGATCTTGATGAGGGTTTTGGGTTTGTGTTATATTCTTTCCACGACTAGTCACACACGCGGGGGTAATAGGGGGGCGATAGCCCCCCTTGTATGTTGCGCTGGGCGCAACGTAAGGGGGGGTCACAGGGGGGGCAGTAGCCCCCTCTGTCGGGGTCCGGGGCAGCACCTCGGAAAATATTTTTGGTCCTTATTTTCTGGTGGGCGGACCTGCCCATGGTTTTGTGCATGGGTTTGCACTTGGTTTTGGGGCATGATGGTTTTCAGCCCCTGGTATTTTGTAGATACGGTCAAGGGAACTTTGGTTATGTTCTAATCTAGGTTTAATGGATTGGGGTTTATGTATGCTTCGGCATGTATATATATATATGTGTTGTAACACTAAAAGGAATATAATGAAAAATCAAGCTGGTCGTCCCGATTTGGGATTCGGGGGAAAATCTCCGTGTTTATCTGTTTTATGTTTTATGCTCTCGCTTTTGTTTATTTTTTGTTTTAAAGATTCGTTCATAGATAATTTCTGTACAGGGTTAAAACCTACATTTGGTATCGAAGTAGTTTTGGCTTCAAGGGGACGCCTTTGAGTCATTAGCCCAGCTTTGCAACATTCTTGCAGCACCTTTACCCTGTACAGAAGGCCCATTGATGTGGGCCCCTATCATTGAGCCATAGGCCCAAGAGCACCAGACTCAGATTGATGTGACCCCCATCCCACAAACCTTTCATGTGGAATCAATTCAAGTTAATAGATTCATATATAATAAATCAATTATCGCTATATTGTTTATTTTTAAAATAATGATAGTTAATTTGAATTTGAATTAGCAGTATTGCGGTACTGGCATATATTAATAGTCACAGGGGGGTAGTGGTACTTATACCACAAAATTTGTATATTTTCAGGCCCATTTCATCGGACACATTCATGTACTATACTTTGTATACTTTCATATGGATATTTTATGGACACATGAAAATTATTTCAGTTTATGGATGTTTATTATTTTAATTTATGGATGTCCATGTAATGCACTGTGTAATATTTTCATATGGATAGTTTATGGATACATTAATTATTTTTGTTTATTGATGTTTATTTATTATTGTTTATGTATGTCCATTAAATTTCAGTTTATGGAATTTTATGGATTTTAATTATTTCACTAGATTAAATCAATTTCTACAATATAAATTTTATTAAAAATAAAACAATGATAATAAAATTAATTAGAAGACATATCTCATAAATGTAATTAGTACACATAATTTTCATAAGTCATACTACATTTAGCATACAATGATGTACTTTAAAAAATACTTAGCAATAAATTTCTCAATTTCATCAACTTTAAGATAATAATAATAAAATCATGATATTTGTAATAAGTTTTACTTAATTTTATAATAAAATTTAATACAAGTAAATTTGGTTATTTTTATTGACTAAATGTTTAAATTTTTTTATTTTAAAGCATTTTTAATATAAAAATAATTATAACACATTAATTCTTTTGAGTGATAATGAATTTTGATTTTGATTTTATCATGATAATATTTGAAAATACTAAAAATATTTTTAAAAAATTAATATTATTATAGAAAATAAAATATTACCGATCAAACAATGAATTACTCAATAATATATTTTTTATAATAATATTTTCTAGAAGATGTAAATGATGATACCACTGAAGGGAATAATATGTTTAGGTTTCACACAAATTGAAAAAAATATGACTTTAATTTGAGCAAAAAATGGAGGAACATCATTCTAATTATTTGATTATTAAAACATTTGGGTGTTCAACAAATACTCTTATAGATTCTTTATACATATTCACTCTCCCAAGGTGCGAAGTGATGAGGAGTACAAAAGAAAAGTGATATATTCAAATTGGGACCATGCTCAACACTAACATTGACCATAATATTGTAATAAGGAAGTTAAACCAAAACAAATATAAAAGAGCACTATGGTGGAAGGAAAGGGGTACCACATAACTTATCTTTCCCTCTTTCTAGTGTAGTTAATTTTGCAAATGTGTCAAGAATGAATAAGACTAGGATAAATGGGAGCATGGGTCAATGCATTGATTTACAATGGCACAACATTGGAAAGAATACCGCCCATGACCTCCACTCAATGCCTCACACGCTGACAAGGTATAAGACAATAAACTAAAGGATATAATTTAGTAATCAGATGGGGAATGGAAATGTAATATGAAACAATTACATTTCCCTAAGCCTTCATTTCTCTAACCTCTGAATAAACAATTTAGACTTTCCAGTTATTTTAACGAAGAGACACAATGTTGGACAATAGAATAAAAAAAAGTTTAAAACCTTTATGTAGATAAATTTAACCAAAGTATAATAAAACGAAACATATAAATTAAGGACATCAATGACATACCATTCAATGAAAAAATGTATGAAGTTCTTTCCTTGGAAATCCAAATGATTAAGCCAACATTTGAATGACCTTAATTATTCTTTATTTTTAAACTATTTTTGTAGGATTAAGAAAAGAAACAAATTAGTTTCTTTGACAATATCTTCCATTTGTTTATAATTTTCACTACACCCTTAACATATATTTATATTTATTTAAATTTTTTTCATGTATATTGAGAAAATGGGGGTACACTAAAATAGACTAAATGTGTATCCATGGAGAGAGAAATTTGCAAGCCACAAAAAAAAAAATTCAATTTATTCTTATTTTAATTGTCATATTTCTAAATTACAAAACTCATATGTGAATATCTTGTTCTAGATTAGTTTACAGTTGAATGTAATAGACTTGGCTTCTAGGCTTTCCATTTGCATCATCTACTCATATGGCCAACTGGTGATAGGAATGCAACTCTCCATAATACGTTCATGGTCATATTCTATAATCTTCCATCTCCTTGGTTCACCTACCTTCACTTTGATTTCTATGAGATTGATATGAACTGCTATGACTAGATGACTGTATTTGTAAGATATATATTCAAGCATAATATATATATATAAATAAAGTGACCACCTTGTTTATATACCTTTTAAAAAAATGACCCATCAAAACCATGTCACCAATTTGGTATGTGCACTGTCCATCTTCATATGGTCGCACCAACTTGCTTTTTATCTATGAGCATCACATGTAAAATGTAACAACCCTAGTTAAAAATCCATGTAAAATAATATAAGACCAAGGTCATGGGACACTTATTTCAAGTTATATTTTGGGAAAAAAACATCCTAGTGTGGGTGTTCATTTGGTTTATTATGGCCAAGGGATTTGGAAAAGGAAGTGGAAAAGGATTTGGAAAGAAAAATGGCATTATTTAGAATTTTATTTATGAAAATAATGGAAATTGGGAGAAAAGGAAGGCCAAAGGTCACAGGTTTTATGTGAGGAGGAAATTGAAGGAAAATGATGGAAAATGAAGAAAATATAGGCTAATTGATAAAAATGCTTCTAAGGATTAGCTGGTACCTTTTGTTCATTTAGTTTTGGAGCTTTCTCTATTCTTTATCTCTCACCCTCTTGGGCACTTAGAGTTTTCTTGGAGAATTTCAACTTTCAATCATGAAAGGAAAAGAATACAAAGAGGAAGCAAAGATCAAGCAAGGAAGAGCAGGATCAAGAAGATACAATGGGTTCACTTGCAGGTATCGATTTGCATGTATGATTTCCTTGCTAGATTTGTAATGCATGCTTATGCATGTGTGTTTTTGGTTCTCTTGTTTTCATTGGCATGGGTTTTTCCAGGTGTGACAATGTTCTTCAGCCTTTCCTTGTCGTTTCTAGATAGCGATGGTGTGATGTGGTTTTCATGTTTCAGTTGATCTGGATTGCTAGATGGACTCCAAGATAAGTGGGGTGGTCTCAAGATTATTCACAAAGCCTATGAATCCCTGGATGGGATACACAGTAAAGCCTGGATGTTAACACCTCGATTGAGCCTAGGAATTGCTTGACCGATGAATGGCAGGATACACAGTAAAGCTCAATGGTGGTACCCTTGATTGGGCCTAGGAATCTCGAGTTGGGATACATTATAAATACTTGAGGGTGGAGACCTCATAGGACTAGTAATACCTTGAGAGATAACAGAGGGGTATAAGGTAAATCTAATAGGTTAAGATGGAGAAATTCCTCACGATTTAGGTGGAGAGATCTGGTGGCATCCATGGTTGTTTATGGTCTAGTGATTCGATGAGGATTGTGGTAAAGCATGGTTCTATTGATGAGGGTAAGGTGGTTTAGCCTTGGGAAGCCCTTGTTGGTTCTTTGGTTATAAGTCTCACATTCATGCTTAGAATATGGAATAGGGGTCATTCGTTGAAGAGATATTTGGATTAGTCAATCTATGGCCGGGTGGAACGTGGTAGTCCCATACTGGGTTGGATTCTGTATTCATCAATAAGATTTTATTATCCTTGGTATTTTGTGTGCAAATTTATTGGTTTATATGTGGATTCTATGGTTGTTGTATTCTTATTATTTATGTTGGTTATATGTTGGTTATGAGCATGTTTTATGATAGTTATGATGTATGTATCTCATCATGTTTTTATCTTTAAATTAATGAACAATGAATATATGACCTAATAGATGATAATGCAGCTAATGTGATGAGGCATCAATTCTTCTTAGCCATTCTCAAATAATTATTAGACCCATATGCTCAAATATGTTGTTTAAACCTGTAGATTACATATTTGTGAAATGTTTAAAGAAATGCCTGTCATGGTTAGTAAGGGTCTAGTCAAGTCCTTGCTTAATTAATTGAATTTGTATCATTATTTTGATGTTATATTTCATTTCTAGAAGTGTCATGGAGTTCCGGGCAGTGACTTGGGTCTCAACCTTGAATTTAGTCATAAATATCGTAGTCACTAGCATAACACTGGTAGAAAAAGGCTGCAGTCACACTCATGCAAGCTCATGGGAGTGACTGGGGCTCTCAAGCGCTTGGAGGGATTGACAAGGGTGTGACTAGGGGATTAATGTGGCAAAACTTTAGTTTTTTCTGAGGGGCTAGTCACCTGGAAGGTTTAGATGGCTCATGGATATTATGTTGTAGGTGTAGAAGGTATGTGTTGTTGTGTTCCACTGGCTCCACTTCCTTGCTTGACACATAGGAAGTTGAATCATATCATAGTAACTCTTAGTCACATATTAATGTATTGAAAGACATTAATTTGGATCCAGATGATAGGTTTATGAGTTTTGATGTTGTATCATTATATACTTGCATTCCCATTAAGGAAGCCATTGATGTCATCTCTCGTATCACGGATCCTGATACTGCTCATCTTGTAGAGATTTGTCTTACCTCGACCTTCTTTAGTTTCGAGGGTGCATTCTTTGAATAGACATGTGGTGTGGCCATGGGTTCCCCCCTTTCCCCTGTTGTTGCTAATATTTTCATGGAACACTTTGAATCGAAGGCCCTTTCCTCCTCCCTTTTTCAACCGAAGCTTTGGAAAAGGTTTGTTGATGACACCTGTGTGTTGTGGCCCCATGGTAAAGAGAAATTGGACCTTTTCTTCCAGCATCTTAATGATCAATTTGACTTCATTAAGTTTACCATGGAATTCGAAGTTGATGGTAGCCTGCCCTTTCTGGATGTCCTTCTTTCGAGAAATGATGATGGTTCCTTCTCTCATCAAGTTTTTAGAAAGAAGACCCATACTGAACAGTATTTACATGCTAGTTCTCATCATTTCCTGGCTCAGAAGCTTGGGGTTCTCAGCACCCTAGTCACCATAGCCTTTAGAATCTCAGATGTGCACCACTTTGAAGGTGAAAAATCACATCTCCTTAATGTCTTCTGTAAGAATGATTATAGCAGGTCTCAATGTCTTAGAGCTTTTCAAAAAGCTAAGAAAGGTCCTAAGGTTAAGAAAGATCCTTGCGATCGGTTATCTGGAGTTCACCTTCCTTTTATCCAAGGTACTACTGATAAAATCGCAAGGATATTGAAGAAACATAATGTCTCTTCAACTTTCAAGCCTCTCCGCACTATCCGTGGTTCTCTTAGATCGGTTAAAGACCCGATTTTCCCAATGGATGGTAAGGGTGTTTATTTGATTCCATGTTCCTGTGGGACCCCTTACATTGGTGAAACTGGTCGATCAATTAACCATGAATTTGGTGTGAATGAGCCCACCCACACAGATCTCGCCTCTGGCTTCACAAGAGCATGCTTCTAAAAAACAAATCAATACATGTTCAAGATAATAGCTGCTGCTGCACCCAGCTGATCACTTCCACCACCGAAAGTTGGCGGGCAGTTTGGAATAGAAGCAGGCCCTCTTAACCTGAATAGGGACGATGGGTGTGTTCATGTATGGCGCACCTCGCTTTTCACCTCCTTAGTTTTTTTTTTTTTTCTCTTCGCAGAATAACTCTTTCGAGTCCCTCTATCCGTATGTGCTCCTTTTTATTTTTACTAATTTGGTTTGATTATATTTTTGTTTTGTTTTTTTTTATATATATATATATATATATATATATATATATATATATATATATATATATTAATTATTTATTTATTTTATTTTATTTTATTTTTATTTTTATTTTTATTTTTTTTCTAAATTATTATTTTTTTATTTTTTTATTTTTTTATTTTTTATTTTTTTTATTAATTAATTAATTAATTTATTATATTTTTTAATTAATTTATTTATTTTTATTTTTATTAGTATTATTTATTTCTTTATTTCTTTATTTTTATTTTTTATTTTAAAAAAAAATTTTAATTATTATTTTTTAAATCTTACCTCTTTAGTAATATTAAATTAATTGATTAATTAGTATTATTATTATTATTACTTATTTATTTGATTTGATTTGATTTTATATTTTATTTATATTTATATAGAATTTATAATAAAAATATAATCAAATTTTAAAAAATAATAATAATAATAATAATAATTTTCCTATTCTAGTCAAACTAGCCATTTTTCCAACGGCTAGTTGGAGCGGTCCTGTTCTACTTAAACTAGTTTCTTGATCAGATTTGTCATCTTGTCCTGATGATGAACCACACTGGCTGGTTCGAAACGCGTCGACAAAAATTTCTTTTATGTGATTTTCACCGAAAATTTTTACACACATCTTAGTCACATCTTTACGTCGATATGCTAGTTACATGGGTAGATGTTGAAGGAGGGTGTTACAGAGTGGTATTAGAGCATGATTCACCTCGTCGATTGGATGGGAGGTGTGTTCATCATGATTTCATGTCAGTTACATATGTGTCCATTATACTTATGGTCCATGTCCGTGTTGCATGTGCATGGTGGTCTTCAGAGAGATGTGCTTCGTGCATGGTGGTGGTCATGGTTGCAATGATGTCACCCTGTGAAATTTGATGGGGTAGTTTTGGAATGTGTCGTCATGAGTGTTTGATTGGTTATGCATTATTTATGCATGTCAGTGTTTATGTGTTTCATGCATACAATGATATGGTTGTAGTTTTCATGCCTGAGATCATGATGTGTGGTTGATATGGTCATGCATTGATGACTATATTATGGTTAGGATGATATCTATATGTTGTTATGATTATGTTTATATAGTATGTATTGTTATAATTTGGTCGGTCTTGCATATGAGATATCCTCCATGGATTATACTGAGGTATGTTGGTTTCTTTATGATTTGGTTTAGCTGACATAGTATGCCTTGTAGGAAGAGATAAAGATGACTACCAAGTTGGTAGACTACAAATATTCTCCCTATGAATCAGACGGGAAACATGGTGTTGGGAACTAGTTGCATAATTACATAGATAATATGAAGGCCAAAGTAGTTATCTTCAAACTGAAAGTTAAAGAAGATATATGGTGGGAAGATGTGAAGTGGGTTAGATACATCAGGACAAAATAGTTAAGTTGGCATGAATTCAAGAGACTCTTCAGAAAGAAGTACTTGTCAGAAAGGTACTATGATATCAAAGACAAGGAATTGTAATGAGTTTAATATGGGATCAATAACGTACGAAGAGTATACGACTAAGTTCCTAGAGTTATTGAGGTATGTACCATATATTAAGGATGAAAATACTAAATTTCATAGGTTTGTCAGTGGATTTCAATTAGCATTTAAAGATCATATTGAGTATGATGAGCCTTGGTCACTTGAGGAATTTATTTGGAAAACTGAAGCACTGTTATGAGCATTCAAAGTGTAAGAATGAATCTAAGAAAGGATGGAAAGGAAAATATAAGATAAATGTAAAGGTAAATGGAAGTCAAAATGAACAAGACCTCAGAATCCAAAAGAGAAATAAAATGTTGCAACTTACAAGAATTTCAAAGTAGATAGACATTGGCATGGGTCATAGCCTGGAGGGAAGTAGAATAGAGGTGGTGGTACCATGATGTTGGAATTTTGGATATGTGCTAAGGAGCATCTCAAGAGATATTTTCCAATATTAGGGTGGTAAGTCACAGATCTATAGCTGTTGGGGATGTTGGGAATAGCACTCCTTGTATCGATGCAGCGCTAGATAATAGGCAGGAAGATCATCAAGCATCTATCATTGAGATGGACGATAGGCTTTTTGATCAAGTTGTTTCTATTTTGACTAACCCTAGATCTAATTATAGTTATGTTAATCCTGACATGGTGGATAAGTGTGGTTTGAACGAGGGGGTGCATGTAGAATCTTGGTTAGTGCAGTTAGATACAGGTACCAAGAAGAGAGTTTATCATTGGGTAAGATCTTGTGCATTTCACTTGAATGGTATACCTACCTCAACACATCTGAATGTATTTCCATTGGGATTGAATAACATGATTTTGGGTATGGACTAGTTGTATCTTCATAGGACCAAGGAGGATTCTTATGAAAAATCTATTGAATTCTTGGATGAAAATGGAGTACAAAGAGTCTTGTGAGGTAATAAGAAAACAACATCAGTTAGGATGACGACAATTATGTAGGAAAAGAGTATTCGTAGGAAAGGATGTGTGTTATTTGCAGTGCACATTTCCAGTGAACAAGGTAAGGAAGTTTTGGATGTGGATGTGTTAAGCAGGTACTTAGTTCTATAGCAATTTCAATATGTATTTCCCGTAGATATTTTCAGATTTTCCACCTCACAGGGAAGTAAACATTTCTATTGAGTTGGTACCAGGGGTAGCACCAACATCTAAGTCACCATACAGGATGAGCACACCAGGGTTGGTAGAGTTCAAGTTATAGTTGAAGGAAATGTTGGACAAGGGATACATTATGCCAAGTGTGTCACCGTGGGGTGCAACGGTCTTGTTTATGAAGAAGAAAGATGGTACTCTCAAGTTGTGCATTGATTACAAGCAGTTGAACAAGGTGACCATCAAGAACAAGTATCCGTTGCCGAGAATTGATGACTTATTTTATCAGTTGAAGGGAGCAGTAGTATTCTAAAATATTGATTTGAGATTTTGCTATCATCAAGTACACATCAAGGAAGAGGTCATTTACAAGACAAATTTTCGGACAAGGTATGGGCATTATGAGTTTCTTGTAGTTCTCTTTGGTTTGACTAATGCTCCAGCTACTTTTGTGTGCTTGATGAATAGCATGTTGCATCTGTATTTGGACAAGTTTGTTATTGTGTTCATGTATGATATATTGGTATATTATAAAAATAAAGAAGAGAATGATGGAAACTTAGAAACAATATTGATATTGTTGAGAGAGGCATAGTTGTATGCTAAGCTCAGCAAATGTAGTTTCTTTTAGATAGAGGTACACTATTTGGGACATGTTGTTTCCAAGGAAGGTATAGCTATGGATCCAGAGAAGACAAGGGCTATCATGGAGTGGGAAGCTCCTAGAAATGTGGATGAGGTAAGGTCCTTTATGAGGTTAGAAGGTTATTACAGGAGTTTCATCATGAACTTCTCACATATTTCTTATCCTATCACATCATTGAAAAGGAAAGCTAAGAAGTTTGAATGGACAAAGGAATGTGCAACCAATTTTGAGCAGTTAAAGAAGTTTTTGAGACATGTTGCAGTGTTAAATATCATAGATCTGGAAAAAGAGTTTGTGGTGTGTACAGATGCTTGCAAGAGAGGGATTGGTGGAGTCCTTATGTAGGAAGGACATGTATTATGTTAGGATTCATGGAAACTAATTGAGCACGAGTAGGACTATCTGACACATGATGTTTAGTTGGAAATGATCATTCATGCATTGAATATCTGTAGGCACTATCTTATGGGCAGACGATTTGTATTGATGAGTGATCACAGTGGATTGCGGTATCTATTTGACCAATCGAATCTGAACACCAAGAACGCTAGAAGGTTGGCCATGATCAATGATTTTTACTTTGAGATCAGGTACATCAAGGGTAAAGAGAATATGGTTGTAGATGCTCTTACTAGGTGGACAGAGGAGCTATGATTTCCTATGGGACAGATCTACATGCTAGGATATTGCAGGCAGGTCAGCAAGATGTCAGGTATATGGAGCTTATGCACACATTACAGTAGAGTGTAGGTACAAGTATAGGTAGTGGTACAGGTACATGTATATGTAGTGGTACAGATACATGTACAGGTTCACAGGAGGTGGACTATCATCTCACAACAGATAGTTTGATAAGGTTTAGAGACATAGTTTATGTGCCAGATAGTAGTGAGCTCAAGAAGATTATATTAAGGGAGTTTCATGTGAAAATTTATTCAGGTCACCCAGTCTACCAGAAGACACTGACGATAGTAATTTTTTATTATTATTGGACGGATCCGAAGAAATATGTGGCAGAGTTTGTGACTAGGTTTGTGGATTGTTAGCAGGTAAGGCAGAGTTTAAACATTCATGTGGATTTCTACAACTGATTGTGAATACATAGTGGAAATGGAATTTCATTTCTATGAATTTCATTACAAGTTTTCTGAGGACATCTAGACAACATGAGAACATCATGGTTTTGGTGGATAGGTTGACTAGGGTGGCACACTTCATTCCAGTCATGACTACGTATTCAGCTAGTGATATGGCATAGGCGTTCATCAGAGATGTGGTAAGATTGCATGGTGTTCCAAAGAAGATTGTGTCAGATAAGGATGCAAATTTCACTTCCATGTTTTGAGAGGAGTTTTTTGCAGGTTTAGGTACAAAGTTGGCATTTAGTACAGTTTATCATCCGCATAAAGATGAATAGACTGAGAGGATCAACAAGATATTGGAGGGCTTTTTGAAGATCTATGTGATTCATCAACAGAGGACATGGTAGGAGTACCTTTCATTGGTTGAGTTCGCTTACAACAATGGATATCAAGAATATTTTAGGATGAGTCTTTTTCAGGCATTGTATGGGTCGAGTTGCAATACTCCCATTAGTTGCAGTGATTCAATTAATAGGGTATTGATTGGAAAAAACATGTTAGCATAAATGGAACATGAAATGCATGTAATCAAGAAGAAAATGAAACCAAAACAGGATAGGAATAATATTTATGCATATCATAACATGTTGTTTAAGGAGTTTGTGGTTGGGGAGCAGGTTTAATTGTGCATCATGCCAAAGAAGAGGTCCTTTTGGATTGGATCGTGTGCCAAGCTGGAACCTCAGTTTTATGGACCTTAGTTTAACAATAAATTGGTTAAACTAATGTATCTATCATCAGCATGAATCTTTTTCCTAGCAAATAATGTTACCATACTTTTAGAGCCTGGATTACAACTGTTAGCTCCAAGTCATAGGAAGAGTACCACTACTCGTGTTCCTTTAACTTATGAAATTCGTAAGCGATTACCTTACCTTATTGCATTAAGGCTCCCCCTACACCCTCTTGGAAAGCATCCGTACAAACTGTGAATTCCTTTTCTGGATTTGCAAATTTCAACACAGGAGTTGTAGTAAGTAAGTGTTTCAAATGTTCAAATATTTGCTGACACTCTTTTGACCACTTGAAAATTTTCCCTTTCTTTTGCAAGGAGGTGACAGGGTGAGAAACTTTAGAGAACCCCTCTATAAATTGGCGATAATATCTGGTCAGACCCATAAAAGAGCGTATATCGGTTACATTTTTTTGGAACAGGCCATTCCATGATGGTTTTAATTTTCTCTGTATCCACTGCTATACCTTCAGAGGAGATGATGTGTCCTAAGTATTGAATTTGGTCCTTATAAAAATCAGATTTGTTAAATTTTATCATAAACTTGGTTCTTTCTCAAAGTTTGTAATACTCTCCAGAGGTGTTCCTTATGTTCTTCCAAACTCCTAGAATAAACTAGGATATAATCAATGAAAATTAGAACAAACTTGTCCAAGAAGGGGTGGAAAGTACCATTCATCAAGCTCATGAATGTTGTCAGAGCATAGGTGAGCCCAAATGGAAAAAAAACAAACTCGTAGTGCCCATAGCATGTCCTAATTGTTGTTTTAAAAATATCTTCATCTTTTATTCGTATATGGTAATATCCATATCATATATCAATTTTTGAAAACATAGTAGCGCCCTTAACTTGATCGAACATATCATAAATTCTGGGCAACATGTACTTATTTTTAATCGTTAACTTATTTAGTTGCCTAGATAATCAATACATAAGCAAAGAGTGCCATCTGTTTTCCTTATAAACAAAATTGGGGCTCCCCAAGGGGACACATTGGGGCGGATATAGCCTTTGTCTAACAGCTCTTGGAGCTGCATCTTTAAGTTTGTCAACTCAGGGATACTCATTCTATAAGGGGATTTTGATACTGGGGTAGCTACGAGAACTATCTCTATAGTGAAATTGATGTTTCTCTTAGGAGGAAGTCCCTGGATTTCTTCCAGAAAGACATATACAAACTCCTGGATGACTGGTATGCTTTCCAGAGTAGATATCTTATCTTTAGAATTGGTGTATCTCGCCTGAACAACGTAGATTTGCTAGCCCTTGTGAATGCACTTGCCCAACCCATGGGATCAAATGGGCCATATCTTGAATTCCCTTCTAATACCCTGAATTTATTTTCTAATACCCTCATCAATAAGGAAATTAATAGTCGTATCCTTACGATTTATTAAGGTCCAATGCTTTTCTAGCTAATCCATGCCTATCAGCACGTCATAGGAACCTAGTGGTAGCATATTTAAATTTTCCTTAACCTGTTGTTCAACTATTTCAATTAAAAAATCCTCTACCTTCATGGTTACTCTTCTCTTAGCTTCCGTAGCCAGTTGCACTAACCAAGGATTTCCGAATTTTACACTTTTCATATGACATAAATCAATTATTTTTGGATTGATATAACTCAATCTTGCACCCGGGTCTATTAAAATAGAAACAAGATGGTTAGTTATTTTACCTTCAAGCTCTACTAGTGCAGGTTGATATTCAACTTGATGATCCTCTAAGGCTACATTGATCCTTGGTATGCTCCTTGCCACATCATCAACAGTAGAGGCTCCTTGAATGTTAGGAGTTGGTTTTGATCTGGTACGGTGAGGACAATTTTAATAATAGTGGGATTCCCCACAACCCCAACATTGCAAGGGGAGCTTCTGATTTTTACTGGGCTTCGGTCTGCTAAACAGTTCAGTCTTCCTAATTTCATTCTGGGATATGAACTTCTATTGATTTTTACTTAGAGGTCCATTCGACAATTTTTTGCTTGCATTCTTAATTCCAACAAGTCTCATATTTTTTGTGTTTGATAATTTTTTCTGCCCCTTTTATTTATCCAACCCTTAGTACTATCGCCTTTCTGCTTCATTTGATAATAACAAATTCGAGCCTTTTGAATGGCTTTGTCCATTGTCCTAGGGTTTTCAAATTCCAATTTCTCCTTCATGAAAGCGAGTAGGTTGTTGGTAAACCACTACACATTGGCTTTCTCTTTGTGGATGTAAGGGACATATCTTAACAAAGAGGTAAACTTAGTTATGCACTCATCCATGGACTCTTGCCCAATTTCATATCGTGAAATTATTTTTCTTTTTCATCATAGAATTGCTCGGTCAAGTATTTATCTTTAAAATGCTTATAGAATTGTTCCCAAGTAACTTCCTTCTCATCAATTCCTCGAACCATTTTAATCTCTTCCCACCATAAGGTGGCCTTACCTTGCAGTTGACATATTTCCATTCTTGATTTCAAATTATCATCATATTCATTTATTTCAAAGTATTTGTTCATATTGATTAGCCACATTTCAACCATGTCCTCCACCTCTCCATCATACGTCGGGGACTTTATTTGATTAAACTCCCCTTGTAGTTTAATTGTATGTCTCTTAGTTCCCTTTCCACCAGAAACATTATCATATTCCTCTTCATTGCCAACTCGACCTCCCTCAAATTTTGGGTTGTCTTCTTATTGTCTGTACAACTCCTCTCTATTCCCTTCATATTGACTGAGATTCGTATTCCTTTTGTTTTTCTTGTCTGAGAGGATTTTCATGATCTTTTCATGTTCCAACCGCAACCTTTCATTATCAACCCTCAAATTCATCATTTATGCTCGTAGATTTTGAACACTCTCTAATAAAATTGCATTCGTGTTCTAGCTTTCTCCACCTAATTGAAACCACATTTATGGGTTGTTTTCCTAAAAAGGCATAGGTCTTGCTCCTTCGGATGGTCTTCCTGGTGGGGTAATCCCTTCTCCCCATCTCACATTGTATCAACTTCCTTTTCGTGCACCATGTTCACATCTGTTATTCCACATATGTCCATACATGCCTCAGTGTAGCAACCCAAAGCTTTGATACCACTTATCACATGCAATAACAATATACTTGATATATATATATAACACAAAATTTAACATATCCAAATTCGTGTTTATAAGTTAACCATATTTTCACATTTGGTACTTCACACCATAACGTTAAGTATATAATATGCAGGTTAATTATCATAATTAATTTTTGTTACCATCATTGTTTGATCATAATCAACCCTTTTATCATTCCTTGGAAACTACGGTTATCTGAATTTTGATATGGAAGAGAGTGGAAACCAGCTAGCATTAATGCTTTCCAGTTGTCCAGGTTCTCAATCCTTCCAATACACTGAAAGAGAGATATATGTAACATGTGCTACCATCGATCTTCAATACTCCTCATCCAACAACGCCTCACGTTTTCCGATGGGTAAGGGTAGCTACCCAATTTTTTCTCTCTCACCGCTGATCATTCAAATGTTTCTAACGTCGGGGAAAGTCTCTCTACCAAACCCCTACTTCACTAGGGTTTCTATCACAATCCAGAGGAACAATGCTCTTGACAATAGGTCGCCACCAACGACTGATCTCTAGTTTTTCGATTTTCATTTCCTTTCCCTTCTGGTTCGTGGATGGATGGAAAAATGTGGCCTGTATCCTTTGCAACATGGTAATGGTTCCTTCTAGGTCACTAGTATTTTCCTGTTTTTTCTATTGTTTAATTTTTTATCCTTATTCTTGTCTCTAAAACAATCGCCCTGGCTTCCTATGGTTGCAGATGCAAAGTTATAAATCCTTCACCAGTCACTTAAAGGTATTATGTTAAGTTCCCTTTCTTTTTCGCATAATTTCAGCAATATCATTCCAAAATACTGTGGTAAGTTAGGGTTATAAATTGTTTGTAGACTCGATACTATGGGCTTGGACTTCCTACTTCTGTTGTATATGCAGCTTTGGTTCAATATTCTATGTGCCACTGCAACTTGGGTTCCTTGCACAACAAACTTAAGGTGCTCCTTGCTATATTACCCTTCCTTGAGGGTTTTGTTGAGAGATTTTTGTTTCACAATGGATTACACTAAGGGTTTTCATCTTGCAATCTAAAGATGGTTAATGCATATTGATGGTTTAAGTTATATATTTTTTTCGATTTTTCCCTAAAATGAAGCAGAGCTTCTGTTCCTTGATTTTTAGTGAGTTTCGTTGCTAAATCTGAGTCGAGGAAGGCATAGTTCGGGGTTGTTTTTTCCCTAGAGTTCCTTAGCGAATTTATAATTAGGGACTGGATGCCTTACCCGTTGCAGTCACTTATTGTTGCAAGATGTCTTAGTTATTATGGTATTATTTTAGACACTTCAACTGGGTATATCTTCTTCACCCATGAAGTGAGAATAATCCAGGTCTTTCAGATCTCATGTATTTCTCTTGTTTAATTATTTCTAATGGAGGCCTTCCCTTTTATTTTGAAATACAGTTCTGTAGTTTAACATGCATTTGTTGTAATGTGTATAATCATTTTTTCTCTGCTGCTATCATGGGGTAAATTCATGTGAATGAAATATGTGCATTACATTAATCTGTTAAATTTTTTATGGTTGTATCTCGGCTTAAATTTATGCCCATGGTTTATACAATTTTGTGGTTTGAATTTTCCAAGAAAATTATTTTAAGAAATATTTACAACTCTCAATTTTTCTAGCTTGGCTGCATTTGTTCTCTAACTTTATCCTCTATAGACCCCACTCGCTCTGATTCATTCGACAGAGCTTCACAATCCAGAATTGTTCCTTGGGTTATCGACAGTTTGACTGGCTACAAGGAGTAAATCTGGGTATAGGCCCTCTATGACTTCTCTATATAACATTTCTTACTGTAATGTTGTTTTCCTGTTTAGCTCACTAGTAACCCTCAACAGGATTTCCTTTTGTTATACGAATTATATTAGTAGGTGTTCTTATTTTCTTTTTAGTTCCACATTCTTTCCCTATTGTCGTAACCAAGGGCTTATATATATATTTTTATCATAATTGGTTTTCTTGTAGCTTGCCACCTTTACCAGGGATTTTATAAGCATTATAATGAAAAGAACGAACTCTCTTTGAAAAAGAATAAAAGAGTAACTCACATACTTTGTTTATGACTTAGCCTCACAGGCTACGCAGAATATAAGAACAGGTCACATATTTGGTACATGACTTAGACTTGCTATCTAGCTTATTGGCTTCATTCATATATTTTTCTGCAAGAGGATTCACCGTCTTCTCCCAAAAAAACTTCCACTAGCTTCAAATAGAGGTTAAAGAAAAAAATATTAAGGCTCCTTTATCCACTGAGAAAAAAATGAAGCCCCTTTTTTTTTTTTTTTTTTTTTTAAGTATGGGACCAAAAAAAATCTGACGACTCCTTTCAAATTATATATATATATATATATATATATATATATATATATATATATATATATATATATATATATATATATATATATATATATATATATATATATATATATATATATCCACATCATGCTGTTGAAGACCTAGGCGCAGCCGTCCCGACCTCTACTATAGCTACTCGATTCTGGCCGCATGGCCCCTTCTGAGGACATCCAGGAGGCGACCGCCCCTCCTAATCATGATTCTGTTTTCTTGGCGTTGATCAACTCTTTGAATCTGCCACAACTTAGACCAACAATCTCCAAATTTGTCAAAAAATTGGATGGGATACAGGAAGTCTCTCTACCTCTTGTGATCCCTTGAATGACCGCTCTCTCCCTTGCAGAGAAAGGACTCATTTGAAAATTCACAGGCCTCTGGCCCTCACCGAAGATAGTCCAGAAATGGGTGGAACACAACTGGATGGACAAGATCAAAGGAAAAATATCTATCATATTTTGTGGCAGGGGCTTTTACACCTTCCACTTTGAGAAAAAGGAAGACAAAGACTTGATCTTTAAGAACGTGCCATATTTCATGGATACTAGAGGGCTTTATCTAAAAAAATGGGCACCAGACTTCGATCTGGAGCTCGGAGTTCCCAATGCAGTCCCAGTTTGGGTCCATCTTCCACATCTTCCTCTTCACTGTTGGGGGGATGATTCTGTAAGAGCGATTGGGAACGTTGTTGGAAAGTTTATTAACAGAAGCGAGATGAAGGATGATATGCAAGCTTGTGCAAGGATCTGCGTAGAGGTAGACCTGGGAAAAGGACTTCCAGAGGTGATCAAGCTAAAGGTGGACAACTGAACTCATATTCAATAGCTGCACAATGAACAACTTCCCCTAAAGTGTAAGGTATGCCACGAATATGGTCATTTCGCTAATAGATGCACAAAAGTAATTGAGATTGAAAATACTGACCCTGAAACACAATGGGACGTTATAAAAAAGAAGAATATCAACTCAAATCCTAGAAACGCTAGTGCTCCATCTGCCAATCCACCCTCCCATTGTGCTAACCCCAGCATTCAATCTCATCCAGAACCTTCTCCAAACCCCCTCCAATCCCCTGATGCCCCTTTCATATCCTCCAATCCCTTCTCCTCCCTTGCCTCCTCAAAAGAGGATCCTCCTCAGCCTTCCATCCCTTCTCCCCCTCATGATTCCATCCTTTAGCCCTCCCGCTCCAAATCTTGTCCACCTTCCTCCTCAACTAAGCCTTCCTCAACTTGGATTGTCACTAGAAATGCAGCAAAGGAGCTGGGGGCTGCTTTGGAAACTCTTAAAAAAACATGCCCTGGAATAAAATCAGCCAAACACCATCAAGATGAAGCAGCTCTGAAAGACATTGCCCTCAAAACACAACACCCAATAGAAACCTTCATTAGAGGGCTTATAAGCAAATATGTCAATCAACACGAACTAGGAAGGAAGACAGGGTCTCAACCTGCATTCCTAAAATAATGAAAGCATTCACTTGGAACTGTAGGCGATTAGGGAACCCCTCTAAAAACAATGCCCTAAGAGATCTTTTCAAACAAGAAAAGCCTGACATAGTTCTTCTCCAAGAAACCAAGCAAGGAGAAAAAGACATGGTGAATATCATAATCAAACTTAGAAATTATACGGGCACCTTGGTGGAATCCAAAGGTGCTTCGAGAGGAATAGCCACCATTTGGAATCAGAATACATGGAAAAAACTGGTAATTGTAAAGGCTCATGATTGGATCAAAGTCAAATTACAAAACATGCATGAAGATGTTGTGATAATAGTGTACAATATTTATGGTCCAAATCATTACAAAGAAAAAGAATTTTATTGGAACACTTTAAAAACTGATATTGAAAGAGAGGAAAACATCAATGTCATTATTAGTGGGGATTTGAATTTGTTTCTGCATGCCAATGAAAAAAGAGGGGGAAATTTCAGCCCTGATCCTGTAAGAGAATAGTTGGAAGCAATCATACAAGAGCACGACCTGGTGGACATTATTCCAAAAAATTGATGTTTCACATGGAGCAATCGAAAAATTGGGTCTGGAAATATTAGGGAAAGGCTTGATCATTTTTTAGTTGCTATTCCCCTGATCTCCTACTTCTCCGTTGCAACCTCCACCATTCTACCATGTTCGGCCTCTGATCATTATCCCGTCACCCTTATCTTTCGTGATCAGTCCTCCCTCGGGCCTCTCCCTTTTCGCTACAACCCGCTTTGGAGTGACATCCCAAAATCCAGATACATTGTTAAAAGCATTTGGAAGCAACATAACGAGGGTTCTCCAATGCACATTTGGGAGACGAAATTGAAGCTTGCGTGCACTACTCTCAAAGGATGGGAAAAACATCGCTATAGAGAACCGGACATAATCATACAAGACATCAAGAGAAGGCTAGAAGAAATCCAAAAAGACATAGAGATTCAAGGGATGAATAAAGAAAAGTAGGATCAGGAAAAAGAGTTGTTTGGACGTTATATAGCGCAAATATAAAAGAAGAGGAAAAATGGAGACTCAAATCGAGGAATCTGGCTTCAAGCTGGGGATAAAAACACCTCATTTTTTCACAATAAGACCACTATTATAATGTCTATAAATAATATCATAGCCATAATGGATGAAGAATGCAATATTCACATAGATCAGGAGGCAATAAAATCAGCTGGCCATAGCCATTATAAAAGCCTTCTATCTGAAACCATGGAGTTGGAGGAATACAGTGAATTCTTGGTCCACATGCCTACAATGATTACTGAAGATACCAACTCCTCCATGACCAAGGACATTGAAGAGGCTGAAATTCTCAATGTGATCTGGACTCTCCATCTTGACAAAGCACCAGGCCAGGATCGATTCACCATAAGATTTTATCAGACCTTCTGGGATTTCATTAAAAAAGAACTCATCAAAATGATCCTTTGGGTCCAAAGGAAAAAAAAGATTGGGGGATTCACTATCTCGACATTCCTTTCTCTCATTCCCAAAGAGACCCACCCCTCCTCCTTATCCAGATTCAAGCCTATATCCCTTTGCAACTCCTCTTACAATATCATCACCAAAATCCTTGCCACTTGTATCAAAGACCTCCTCCCTAATCTCATCTCTGAAAATCACGGTGGCTTCATCTCTAGCAGGCAAATCACAGATTCCATTCTATTGGTTAAAGAAGCCATTCAATCTAGTATGATGAGAATGGAGAAGGGGTTTATCCTGAAACTTGATCTTGCCAATGCCTTCGACAGAGTGAGGCAATCCTTTCTCCTTTCTGTTATTCAGAAAATGGGATTTGAAGCAGATTTCATATCCCTCATTTATGCATGCATTTCCAATCCTTGGATCTCTCCTATGGTCAATGGAAGGCCTGTAAACTACTTTCAATCTTCTAAAGGCCTAAGGCAGGGCTGCCCCTTATCTCCCTTTCTCTTCATTCTTATGGTTGAATCTTTCAACAAGGCTTTGGATCACAATCACATAGTTGGAATAATCATTGGTATCAAATTTAGCAATGGAGTAAAAAACATGAATCATTCTCAGTTTGTTGATGATATTTTCTTAATGGGAGGAGCCACTAGCATCATAGCCAAGAGATTTAAAACTATTCTTGATAAATTTATGAACTCTTCTAGAGGGCAAATAAACTACCATAAAAGCTGCATTTATTGATCTGAAATTGTGAGAACAAAGTATTTCTCATACAGAGATTGACTGTAGGGGCATTCACCGGATATTTCACCTTTCAAATAAAGGATGAATCCGAAGGCTACCTGGCCCTTCTACAGACTCTGCCTAAAGAAATAAAATGTAATCACTGAGATCCGATCAATTAAAGTATTTGTTTTAAGTGCAAAGTATTCATTGATCCAGCTTTAATGTGTGAATAGACAAGTATACATATTCTGCAAATGAAGTATAATGGTTTGAAGATGAACTAATAAGTTTTGTTCACTGTTTAAACCTGCTTGGGAAAAAATTGCTTATAAAAATTTACTGTTTAAAGGAGCAGAATCTGAAAATATGCAGCAAAATTATACAGTATGACAGCAAATAATTTTTTAAGCGGTTCACCCCTCTCTTGGGCTACCTCCGCTGGGTCCAAAAGCCTCTAATTAGGCGTTTTCCTCTTTGATTAAATGCTCAAAATGTGAATACAATTGTATAGAAGCCTCAAATGGCAAAATACACTGCAAATTAAGATTCAGAAGGCTCAAATCAGTATAAAATGACTAAACAAACACCTCCATTGGATGAAGGTAGTCCAAAACAGCTCTTCTTCCCTTAGGCCCTGGTGGCTCCACGACCAAAAATGCTGGTAAATTCCCTGTTAGAGTGCCCTGATGGCTCTTCAAACACTTCCAACAGCTTCAGAATGCTTTCTACCCCCAAAATCGAAAAAAAAATTCGTATCAAAAGGCCTTTCCTAGCCAAAGTTATGGCTCTTTTACTCCAACTGCCAGTTTGGCCTAGTAAAACTCCACTAAATCTGGCTAACTGCCAGATAACACCGACATAACTGGAGTTAGCCGCTAAAAATGGCACTCCGCCAGTCGTGGGGGCTGAAGAGATAAGGGCCTTATCCATAAGACCGAAACTTTTGGGCGTTGTTTGTTGCATAAATCGTGGAACATTACCGTTGGACTTTAATATAAAACGGTGTATATACACCAATTGCGCTCCCATATAACCGAACCTTATCCACTTCAATTACGCACCATTGGTTTTAACTCCCGGTTCGTAGCGTTTGGTTGCATGTGGAGGGGGCTGGCCCGTAAGGGCTGGCCCCTTTACGGGCCCCGCCCAAACAACATTCAAATTCAAATATCAATACGTTGCAATGTATAACAAGGACTACAACTGTGGCCCATTGGTCAAGCCGCTCCAATGGTATCCACCCGACCCACGTTCGATTCCGGCCGCGTGCAACAAAACTTTTAATTGCCCATTTCGTTCCACCTTGGGGCCACGTGGCGGCCTCCGGGCTAGCCATGTGGCGCCTTGTAATTGGCCACCTATGGAATATTCCACAAAATATTCCATGGAATATTCCCAGAATATTCTGTGAAATATTCTTTTGTTAATAAAAATAATTTTCATAAAGTCAACTTTGGGCCTTTTTTAATTAAAATTGGCAGATCTTTAAAGCTGAATATCTTCTTCATACGGAAACGGATTTGAGTGTCGTTCATGGCGTTGGGATCGTATCACCGAGATCTTTCCAGTCGATCTGTTTTGAACCAATTCTGAGAAACTTTATTTTTGAGCATTTTTCTACAAGAGACTTGATCTCCTAATCACACCTCCCAAATGGGAAGCTTTTGGACCCTCAAAAGCTTTCAATTACCTGTTAAGAAGGTGAGGATACAGCCTCCTCACATGTTCCAACTCCATCCACTTTTCTTTGCTTGGTTTACTTCCTTTTAAACCAACTCTTAGATAATCAACATCTCCCCTCCTTGAAGTGCGTGTCCTTCTGTCAAGGATTTCATCTTCTTTCAACTCATCCAAAAATTCTGGCGAGAAATCTTCTATGGATGGTAGCTGAACATGATTTTCAGAATCATCAATAAGAGGAGGTTCATACAAACGTAAATTTTCCACATTAACAATGGAATACATTTGCATGTATGAAGGCAAATCTAGTTGAAAAGCATTATTTCCAACTTGTTTAAGGATTTTGAATGGACCATAACGAATAGGATTCAGCTTTTTACCTTCTCCTTGCATTCTATCCTTACTTATATGCAACCATACCTCATCTCCTTCCTGAAACTTGTGATCAATTCTATGTTTGTCATGTCTTTCTTTGTACTTGCCTTGACTCTTTTCAAGCTGTTCTTGAACTTGCTGATGAATGAGCTGAATTCTTTCAATGAACATGCGAGCTTTTTCAATGTCACTATGCCCATCAATGGAAATATCCTTCTCAAGAATGAAGTCTAATGGTGACTTAGGCAAATATCCAAAACAAGCTTCAAATGGCGAAGTATTTGTAGAAGAGTGTTTGGCCCGGTTGTAAGCATGTTGAATGTAATGCAAATGCTCATCCCAAAGCTTGGGATGCTTGCTGCAATACCCTCTCAAAAGATGCACAATGGTTCTGTTCACTACCTCTGTTTGGCCATCTGTTTGCGGATGGAAAGCAGTACTCTTCTTCAACTTGGTGTCCATCATCTTCCATAGACTGGACCAAAAATTCCCAACAAATCTGGAATCCCTGTCACTAACAATAGAAGTAGGCAAGCCATAATGAACCCATACATGTTGAAAATATAAATCAGCATTTTGTTCAGCAGTTATAGTTTTCTTACATGGCATAAGAATACACATCTTGCTGAAACGATCAACTACTACAAAAAGATAATCATGCTGCTTTCTAGATAATGGTAATCCCCCAACAAAATCC
The DNA here is from genome assembly GCA_034641835.2 of Pinus albicaulis. Taxonomy (NCBI): domain Eukaryota; kingdom Viridiplantae; phylum Streptophyta; class Pinopsida; order Pinales; family Pinaceae; genus Pinus; species Pinus albicaulis. Next base: position 450,274,717 of record CM076569.1, on the reverse strand, counting down.
ATAGAAACACTTTCCCATGGTCTATAAGGTACCGGCAATGGCGTATACAATCCAAGCTTCCTATTGCTAGGCTTGCTTGTAGCACATAATGAACAACCTCTAATGAAACATATAACACTATCTACCATGCGAGGCCAATAACAATACCTCTGCAGATGTGCCACTATTTTTCTTACACCGAAATGACCAGCAATAAGAGAAGAATGAGCTTCTCTCATCACGCTTAATCTCTCTCCCTGTGGTATACATAACTTTCCCAAGTGAAACAGAAAATTGTTATGCAAATGATAGTCATTCTCCTCAACATGATTCCCTTTACTCAAGTTAGCATACACCTCTTTAAAATCTTCATCTGATGCATAATGTTCTATGTATCTTTCATGCACAATAGAATCATTCTTAAGCAAAATACTAACACTAATAATAGGCCTTGAAAGCATATCAACAACTTTATTGTGAATACCTTTCTTGTACCTTATTACCAAGTGAAATTGTTGTAGGAAACCCATCCATCTGAAATGTCGTGACTGCTGCAATTTACTTTGCGACTGCAAATATTGTAAAGGCTGATGGTCGGTATGCACAATTGTTTCTTTTCCCATCAAATAGTGCTTCCACTTTTTGACACTTTGTACCAACGCATACAACTCCTTATCATATGTAGGATAATTCACAACAGCACCATTAAATGTCTCAGAATGAAAAGCGATAGGCTTACCATGCTGTAAGAGAACTGCACCCATGGCATAATCACTAGCATCTATTTGAATCTCGAATGGCTGTCTCAAATTAGGTAATGCAAGAACCGGAGTTGAACTGATCTTTTCTTTCAAAGATTCGAAAGCTTTTTGTTGCTTACTTCCCCATTGGAAAGCACGCTTCACACTTGTCACTGCATGCATAGGAGCTGCTATGGCAGAAAATTTAGCAACAAACTTTCTCCAATACTGAGCTGCACCCAAAAAACTTCTTACCTCTGTAATGGACTTGGGAGTAGGCCAATTCAAAATAGCTTCTACTTTTGAAGGATCAATTCTCAAAGCACCTCCACCTACTATGTGTCCCAAATAAACCAAAGAATTCTTTCCAAATTCACACTTTGACATCTTAAGAAATAACTGATTTTTCTTCAAAACATCAAGTACTTTACTGACATGCATGACATGATCTTCTCTTGTCTTGCTGAAAATCAAGATTTCATCTAAGTAGACAATAACAAAATCATCAGGAAAAGGACGTAAGACATCATCCATTACATGCATGAAAGTTGCAGGTGCATTGCATAAACCAAATGGCATCACAAGCCACTCAAAGAGTCCTTGTTTGGTTTTAAAAGTTGTCTTCCAAATGTCTCTTTCTTCAATTCTTAATTCATGATAACCACTTCTTAAGTCTAACTTAGTGAAATATCTTGCATCTTTCAGCTGATCTAACAAATCATCTATTCTTGGAAGTGGGTAACGATTCTTTACCGTTATCTTGTTCAAAGCTCTGAAGTCAACACACATACGCCAAGTTCCATCTTTCTTCCGAATCAACACTATCGGTGACCCACATGGCGAAGTGCTTGGCCTTATGAAACCCTTGTCCAACAACTCTTTAATATGCTTCTTTATTTCAGCATTCTCCATAACAGACATGCGATACATGCCTATGTTAGGAAGAGGACAATCTGGATGTAAATGGATTTCATGTTGAATCTCCCTTTTAGGAGGCAAACCTGTTGGTTCCTGAAACATCTCATGATGTGCATCAACTACATCATATAAATCAGATTTAAGCTTTGCATCACAATTTTTAAATGACTCATGATTCACATCAACCTTTGGCTTGACCATAAGAAGTACAAAACTCTTGCTTGAATTGACTAGCCTTTTTACCTGTCCTGCATTTACCATTGCAACATTTGTCTTCTTGCGATGAGCTCTGACAATAAACTCCTTGCCATCTTTGAAAAGATGATATTTTTTTTCATGGCGATAGAAGATCGCTTTCCTGTCAAACAATTAAGGACTTCCAAAAACAATACCAGATATATCAAGTGGAACCACATCAAGTTCAACCGTGTCAATAAAGTGTGCAGTTATTGCAAAGCGCAATATGCACTTCCTTGAGACTTGCAAGTTGGCATCCTTGCATATCCATCCAAGTGGATAAGGCTTCGGATGTGGAATGGTCTCAAGTTTAAGCTGCTTGACCAAGTCTTCAGATATGAGGTTAGCTCGTGACCCACTGTCAAATAGTGTGTCAATTTTGGTATGTTTTGACACTACCCTCACATGGAACAGTTCAATTCTTTCTTCCTCATTAGGAGCTTGTGTATGAAAGTTTGAAGAACTAGCACTTGCTTGAGTTTCAATTTCCTTCCCTTTCAAACTTTTCAAACCCATGGCTGTAATTTTTGTTTCGTCACCTGAATCATCACCTAAATCTTGTGGTGTAGTTGTAGTAGCTGCATTTTTCTTCTTTCCCTTGTTTTTGTTAAACTGGTTTCTTTTTTTAGGATGAAGTTTCCAATAGTTTTTCTCTTCATGGCCAGTCTTTGAACAATGTTTACAAATCACATTTTCACCCTCTTGTTTTATAGATGCATTTTTCTTACCTTTTCCTTTGTTTTTCTCTTTGTTCTTTCCTTTGAAAGACTTGTTTCTACCCTCATCAAAAGTATTCTTTCCTCTAGCTTCTAAATGTGTAGCCTGCACACAGACTTCATCTAAGCTAGTAGGATTGAACATTAGGATAGTATGTTTAAGGTAACTGTGCAAGCCTCCTATGTATTTCAACAGGGTGTCTTGACTTTGTAATTCTACTCCAAGTAGAAGTGCTCTCCTTCTAAACTCTTGGGTATAATCTTGCACATTTTGACCCTTAAGTTGCCTAAAATTTTGCCAATTCATGATTTCTTTCTGAATATGAGCAAGAGGATAAAATTGTTTCTTAATAGTTGTAATAAACTCATTCCAAGTTAGAGTTATCTTACCATGCTTTTTAATCTCCTCTCTAGTCTTGGCTTCCCACCAAACCAAAGCTGCTCCATCCATTCTCAAAGAGGCTAATTGAATTTTAGTGTCATCATCATGCAGATTCTGAATTCTTAGATAGACTTCCAGCTGTCTAATCCAGTTATCCAATTTCTCTGCATTCACATCACCATTAAACATCGGCAACTCAAACTTCACATCAAGCTTTAACAAAGTATTTTTAAGAGATGTTTTTGTTTTTTGTGACTGATTTTCAGAAGTAGAAGAGGATGATGTGGAGGATGAGGATGACGATGGAGATGGTGGATCACCATTTCCTCCATTCCCTTTCTTAGACTCATCTTTGTCTTTCTTTCCTCCTGAAGAATCTCCTTCTTCTCTTTGGTTTCTAGACCCTTCTCCAGCAATCCTATCATTTCTCTCTTGGTATAGGATCCTAACCATCTCAGTCAAGTCCAAGAAAGCTTTTCTAAAGACTCTTTCTTCTTCCTTGGGATCCATTTCCTCATGTACTTCTCCTTCTCTGGAAGACATGTTTGTGGCTGATTCTAAGGCAATTGAGGATGAAATGGAAGGTGGATGTAATGGCACTCTAGCCCTCCTTGGTTGAGGATTAACTTGTTCTCTAACCAATTGACCTTCCCCTCTTTGCAATTTCAGCCTAGTAAGCATCAAATTTTGCAGAATAATACAATTTACTTGCACAAATTTCACAAACTCTTAAGCAAAACCTTGAGCTTTGATACCAACCTGATCTGAAATTGTGAGAACAAAGTATTTCTCATACAGAGATTGACTATAGGGGCATTCACCGGATATTTCACCTTTCAAAGAAAGGATGAATCCGGAGGCTACCTGGCCCTTCTACAGACTCTGCCTAAAGAAATAAAATGTAATCACTGAGATCCGATCAATTAAAGTATTTGTTTTAAGTGTAAAGTATTCATTGATCCAGCTTTAATGTGTGAATAGACAAGTATAGATATTCTGCAAATGAAGTATAATGGTTTGAAGATGAACTAATAAGTTTTGTTCACTGTTTAAACCTGCTTGGGAAAAAATTTCTTATAAAAATTTACTGTTTAAAGGAGAAGAATCTGAAAATATGCAGCAAAATTATACAGTATGACAGCAAATAATTGTTTAAGCGGTTCACCCCTCTCTTGGGCTACCTCCGCTGGGTCCAAAAACCTCTAATTAGGATTTTTCCTCTTTGATTAAATGTTCAAAATGTGAATACAATTGTATAGAAGCCTCAAATGGAAAAATACACTGCAAATTAAGATTCAGAAGGCTCAAATCAGTATAAAATGACTAAACAAACACCTCCATTGGATGAAGGTAGTCCAAAACAGCTCTTCTTCCCTTAGGCCCTGGTGGCTCCACGACCAAAAACTCTGGTAAATTCTCTGTTAGAGCACCCTGATGGCTCTACAAACACTTCCAATAGCTTCAGAATGCTTTCTACCCCCAAAATCAAAAAAAAATTCGTATCAAAAGGCCTTTCCTAGCCAAAGTTATGGCTCTTTTACTCCAACTGCTAGTTTGGCCTAGTAAAACTCCACTAAATCTGGCTAACTGCCAGATAACACCGACAGAACTGGAGTTAGCCGCTAAAAATGGCACTCCGCCAGTCGTGGGGGCTGAAGAGATAAGGGCCTTATCCATAAGACCGAAACTTTTGGGCACTGTTTGTTGCATAAATCGTGAAACATTACCGTTGGACTTTAATATAAAACGGTGCATATACACCAATTGCGCTCCCATATAACCAAACCTTATCCACTTCAATTACGTGCCACTGGTTTTAAGTCCCGGTTCGTAGCGGTTGGTTGCATGTGGAGGGGGCTAGCCCGTAAGGGCTGGCCCCTTTACGGGCCCCGCCCAAACAACATTCAAATTCAAATATCAATACGTTGCAATGTATAACAAGGACTACAGCTGTGGCCCATTGGTCAAGCCGCTCCAATGGTATCCGCCCGACCTGCGTTCGATTCCGGCCACGTGCAACAAAACTTTTAATTGCCCATTTCATTCCACCTTGGGGCCACGTGGCGGCCTCCGGGCTGGCCACATGGTGCCTTGTAATTGGCCACCTGCGGAATATTCCACAGAATATTCTGTGGAATATTCCACGAAATATTCCTAGAATATTCTGTGGAATATTCTTTTTTTAATAAAAATAATTTTCATAAAGTCAACTTTGCCTTTTTTAATTGAAATTGGCGGATCTTTAAAGCTGAATATCTTCTTCATACGGCAACGGATTTGAGTGTCGTTTGTGGCGTTGGGATCGTATCGCTGAGCTCTTTCCAGTCGATCTGTTTCGAACCAATTCTGAGAAACTTCATTTTTGAGCATTTTTCTACAAGAGACTTGATCTCCTGATCATTTATGGGTGGAACGCAACCATGAACACCATCCATAGCATCGCTCAAATCTTTGGGGTATCTTACAAATGGAATTGGACTAATTTCAATTACCTTGGGATGCTTTTCAGCTCATGATAGTTAAAGACTGGAGTTTGGATAATTACCATTGACAAGATGAAAAAAAAAGTCCAGCAATGGGGATCTTCATGGCTCAATTTGGTTGGGCGCATGATCCTCTTAAAATATGTTCTCTCTACCTTGCCTCTGTATCTTTTTTCACTGTTGCAAGCCCCCATTAGCATTCAGCACAAAATGGAAACAACTCTAAGACAATTCTTATGGCAAGGCGGAAAAAGTGAGAAGAAGAAATTCAATCTGGTCAAATGGAGGCAGGTGACTCAAAATTATGAAAATGGTGGACTTTCCATCCGCATACCCAAACTACTGAACATAGCCTTTGGTGGGAAAATAGTGTGGTGTCTTATTACTGGTAAAAAAAGTTGGTGGAAGAAAGTGATGGAAACAAAATATCTTTCTACTACAAGACAAAACCTTCTTGATCAGGCCATCCCCAACAGACCTTGCTCTTGAATATGGGTTCTATGTAAAAAATTCATTCCATTCATTTGCAACAACATATCCAAAGTCCTGCAAGGAGGTCACAACATCAACATTTGAGAGGACAAAATAATGGGCCAGCGCCCTCTCTCAAACAACCCAAGTACTCTGTGCATACAGACATATCTTCGATAGCATGGGATCAACACTCTGGAGCAAATATCCAGTTGGGATGAGAGAACCAACAACTAGAATGGTTGGAACTTCCCAAAATTGCCTTCTCATCTTGAAAATGAAAAAGCCTCTCTGAAAAGAATGCTCCATGGCGCTGCTCCACTCTCAAAAGACAAAGAGGAAAACTTTAGATGGGATCCTTCTAGGTCATCCTACACTATAAAATCAGGGTATGGGACTCTTCACAAAGATCAATTTCCCACTCCTCCTTGGGCAATTTGGAAACAAGTTTGGTAATCAGAAGCACTCCCAAATATGAAAATCTTCATCTAGACCTTGGTCAAAGGGAAGATCCTGATAGTTGACAACTTACAAAAAAGGCATCTAGGGTGCATCTAGATGTCCCCTTTGCCTCATGGCCGAGGAGTCTATCTTCCACCTTTTTGTTGAGTGCTCCTTTGCTAAACAGTGTTGGCATTCCCTCACGGATCCCTTCCAAGTTGAGATGGGTACCATCAATTCGGTCTCAAAACTGATTGTTAACTGGAAAAAGAGCTACCCATGGGAAAAAAATAAGAAGAACGTGGCCAAAAGAGTTTGGGACACTCTTCACCGTATTCTTCTGTGGAAAATTTGGCTTATGAGAAATAAGGTTCCCTTTCAAGATCATAAAAATTGTATCAGGAAAGTGCAGAGCAAGGCATGGAGCCTCACCATTGAGATCATCTTTGCCAAAAATAACAGTCACCTCAACCGAGTCGATGATCTGTAGGCTGAAGAATTAATTCTCCTTGGAAGAGCTCTTGACACTCCTCCGAAGTACAATAAAATTCCTGCCATCCAACACCCCCACAAGGATCAGTGGAAGATCAGACTCAAAGAAAAAGTTTTTATTGAGTTGCTTGACAGAATCAAAAGGCATGCATTCTTCTTTGACGGTGCCTCAAAGGCAAACCTAGGAATAGCAGGAGCGGGAGGCTGCATTATGGATGGGCAGGGCCATAGCGTTGCTACCTTTGAATGGGGGTTGGGGCGGTAATCAAAAAACATAGCAGAAGCATATGTGCTGCTAAAAGGCCTTCAAATCATAAAGAAACTCAAGATTCAAAGGGTGATGGTATTTGGTGATTTAGAAATAATCATCAATATGATGAAAAGCTCAGCTCAGACCCCCAACATTGCTCTTAGTAAAATGATCACAAGGTGTCGTACCTTGAATAAGGATATTGGAGACCTCTCATTTTATCATATTCTGAGGTGCAATAACAAGAAAGTTGACTCATTGGCCAACAATGCATGTTGCAGACCCTTAGGTCAACTCCTTTCCCAAGATATCCTCTCCTCCTCTCCTTTGCCGTGATTTTTCTCCTCTGTGTGATCGTAGTTTGCCAAATTCCCTGCACCTTCAGGATCTTGTCAGGGAAAATCTGCCAAGGCCATATCCATCCCTTCATTTCTCCCGTGACCTTATCTTACTGGGAATCTCGCCCTCCTTCATCACGTAGCCTATCAGCTACCCTCTCATTCTCTTTAAATCACGTCCTCAGCTCCTTTTCTAAGCACCAGATGTGCATCGCTCATAGCCCTGCGCCCTCATATTTTGATGCCTCCATTCACGCAATGAATCCTCGATTCTTCTCTCTCTGCCTTGGTCAACTTGGGCTTTTATTCGTTGTTTCCTTGCTGTGAATTGCCACCTGTGATCTGAATCTTCATTTTTCTATGCTCCTATATTCCTGTTGCCCCTCTGTTTATTTCATTCTCCCGCAGCTCGTTGTCACTTACGTGAATCCCTCTCCATCAACTTCTTTTCAACTGCACAGTGTCACCTTCATATTTCTTGCTCCCAACAGCAAGAAAATCACATCCCTTCATTGTCAAGCAGTGCCCCTATTTCCCCTTTGATCTCTTCTTCACACAGTTGTAACTTTGTATTTTCCCCTCTTTAAAATCACGAGGAATGAGAACTGCTTTCATTGTGTTGATCTGCAAGCTAAGATGGAGCTAATAAGAGCTTAGTTAAGGATAATCGGGGACAAACATCAGACAGACACCGACTTCCTTCAACATCAATCCCAATCCCTCCAGGAGCAGCTAAGGGGAGCTAATAATTGTTGTGCTCACATTGAAGAATCCTTGCAGATCCAGCGTTACATGTTGGAAAAGAAAAATGCTCCTAGTTCAAGCTCCAACAATGTTCCCAATGCCAATCCGGGCAACAATCAAGGTAATAATGATGCTTCAAATGGGCGTCAAAGTAGCAAGAATTAATCTTCACTCCTCCAACTCCCTTTGCTATTATTATGTCATTTAAATTTGCTTATATATTATATTTGTTTATTCATATATATCATGAATAAAATATACAACATACTAGTAATAGTCATCTCAAAGGAGGCACGGTATTTTTCCCTCCTTGGTTTGCTTTTCCTTCACTCGAATGTAACAAGGATCTCTATCCCCTCTTTTTTGGAATATAACTAGTAACTGAATTTTTCAATATATATATATCTATATATATATATATATATATATATTTATTTATTTATTTATGAGAGCCCCATTTTTAAAATAAATATATCAATTTTTTTTTATTTTTTTTAAATGAATCATTTTTTATATGTGCGCTCCACACAAGAACTAAAGACCAATTTTTTTCTTAAAAAAATATAAACTAGGTGCCAATCCACTTAACCTAATTCAACCCCGATGTTTAACCATACACAACCTGGAATTCAACCCTGGTATTTGACCATACGCATCGCACTCCTTGACAGGCTGAGGCAGCGTTGCACCTTTGGTTTTTCAAGGTTGATAGAAGCGTTGCACCTCCACCAATGCTCATCCTTGTAGGAGATAGAAGTGGTGGAGTTAAAGGTGGTTTGTCACCATTCCCTTCATTCCCTTTTGGAGGCTTATACCCATATCTTTCGTTTCCTTTTGGAGTTTTATGTCCATCTCCCTTTGGAGGATTGGAGCTATCACCTTGCAACCTTGTATTCATCTCTTCATACATTACTTTCACCATTTATGTCATGTCAAAGAATGGCTTTATGAAAGCCTTATCATCCTCTGACATATTTTCTGGCTCTCCTTCACGGGCCATGAATGGTGAGGCTTTTGGTGAAACTCGAGGAAAAATTTATGGTGGAGATTGTGGAAAATGTTCTCTCCTTGACCTAACTTTAGGACTTTCTACCACAAGCTTTCCTTCTCCTCTTTTCATGTTCAATGTTGTAAGAATCATAAAAAATTACAATAAAATTAAACCCTCAAAACAACCAAATAAACAAAGCTCTGATACCAAATTGATCTGTATATGTAAACTTGAGAGTTTATGGTGAAAATTGAAAGTGTAATGTTTAGGGTTTCTAGCCAATTATGTCAACTACATTATCACATAAACATGCTTTTAAAACTCACTTTTGCAGAAAATAAAGAATACATCAGTACCATAACAACATACAAAATACAACAAATGATGAAGGAGTTCACCTCTCATGGGCTACATCTCCTGGTCTAGCTTCCAATGTTCGACCTATTTCATTATGCTAAAAAATGTGTTTACATCAAGTTACAGTGCTCAAAATGAAAAAAAAATGTCTTTGATGGCTCCATAATAGTCAAAAACCCTTAGTTGGGCTCTTTTTGCACTCAAAAAGGTCGAAAATTGACTGAGTTATGCTCCAGAGAATTTTTCTTGCTAACTATCCTCCAATTAGCACCCACTTGCAAATTGTTCTACAGATTCCGCCTTTTGGGACCACGTGGAGAGAAAAATTTTCCCTGTGCCAGTGAAATTCCCACTAGTTCGAGTGGAATTTTTTGAACCTTTAAATGCACCGTGTCGCCCATGAATCGATTAAAAAGGTGCCAAATGGCGTAATGAGCATCGTTGGATTCGTTTTGTTTAAACAACCCACCGATTAGTTTGAACCATAGTTGGGGTCAGGTTTGGATTATCCACCATGGTTTGGTTTCCCAGAACCCTACCCAAGGCAGGTTCCACTCCTCATCTGCTCCAACCTTAACCTGCGACTATGGTTCAACACTACAGTTCTTCCATTGTTTCAGGTAAGGTTTTCAACCTTAACATTTAACTTGACCTCCAAACGATTGTATGTGACCTATCTCCGGAACTGCTGGATTTAACCCTTCCTGCCAGCATTAAACTTACAGTGACCAAAACAATTTTCATGTGACATGTCGAAATTCCAGTGTAGTTGACAGTTGAGCATGCTGTGACTCTGTTCTAAACTATATGGTATGTTATAACTATGGTCTGGGGCTGGGGGTTAACCCCGCACCCCGACCCATCGACACCATAACCACTCAATATTAAATATAAGTCAACCCATAGATATAATAAGGAACATGTTAAGCGAGTTAGTGGAGGGATTTTCTATTAGGAAGTTGGTCGACCTTTCGAACCCTGTGGAGGCAGTTCGACCTCATACCAAAATTTTAGTCCATTCTCAGGAGGCCATGTGGAGGCCTCTCATTGGCCCATGTGGCCTCTTCCCATTAGACCACCTCAACAACCCCATGAACCATACGAAACAAGACTTTGTCGAGATCCTAAGGCATATTGACCTAATTCTTGTTGCCCTACAAGTCTATTTGAAAACAACAGGAACATAATTCCTAGACTTCTGAGGCAGGACACAATAATTTTGAGATCTGGGGTAAGGGTTTTCTATGACTAAACACTGAAGAAAAATTCTAAATCTAATACAAGTTAATTAAGGTGGAATAAAGGAAGAATATGAAGCAAAACGATTATGTATGAAGTTGGGATACACGCGATTTTCATCCCTGAGGTAGCCACAATGGTGCCTGAGTCCAGTAGGCTAAAATTTCTGAAGTAATTGGAGACGCCTATGACCAAAAAACTGAGTACACTAAGGTATAATGTAAACCTTATTGACTGAATACATGCGAAATTATATTGAAGTAGGCTCATGACACTTCTCTGAGGTAGGTTAAGGTTGAACATAAGGTTACATAAGCAAATCAAAGAGTCTTGTTGAGTCCTATAGTGGCCCTGAATCATACATATAACACTGAATAGGAGCATTCTAATTAATATTTGGAGGGTGGGTTTAAGATAATACCTAAGACAAGGTTCATCCTTCATTTCTAGTTACATGACTTGATTTATTCAGAACCCTAAGTCATTCGCTCTATGGAAGTTCAAAATTCCTAACTTACAAGAAGTGATAGTTGAGTAATGTTTTCAATTTACATTTTAGTGCTAGAAAAGTACAATTGCTCATCATTAGTTTTGTTGGATTTGAATTTTGTTCTTGATATTTTGCTGGAGGAATTATACTACCGTGTTAATGAATTATTATTTTCAAATTAATTGATTGGGTTGTGTTATTTTTGGAACTATAATGATTATATTTGTATTGTATTATTTATTTCATTATTGAATGAAAAAAGGAATTTTTTGTTTTGAAACCCTAGTTGTATGCAGATAACGCTAAGAAAAATAAGAAGAAAAATTCCCTAGGATATTACAGTTCTATCACAGCTAGAATCTTTCTAGCTTGTGAGGGTGTCAACCTTGTACGTTTCTAGGGGATACAAGTAACATTATGGTTAGGAAGAATAAGTTTAACCGCAATGTAGCCATGGGGGATAAGGAAGATCGAGGAGGACTAGATTCCAAGGATTTATTACATGTATTGATTCATGGATAGACAAAAATAACAAATTTTATATTACAAGGGAAACAACCAGGACAACAATTAATAAAGGGGACACAAGAAATAAATTAGGTACTAGATCAAGGACAACAATAATTAACACAACTAATGACACAACTCATAGGAAATTCTAACATTGTTGGTAATAATGATAACAAAGAAAATTTTGGTAATAAGGCTAGTACTGAAGGAAGCAACAACCATAACCCTATTTTTTCCAATTTCTTTCCTCAAGCACACAACAAGACAAATAGTGGAAGGAACCTCAAACCCTTACTCCCTCAATTTTTAAACCAACAACAAACAACGAACCAAGAAGCAACAAAGCATAACAGGCTCTTTGATGAATAATTCCGATGCAACACTAGAAGAGAACACTTGAGCATCCATAACCTTTTGGGAATACAACAACATAAGATATCATAATAGACCCATGGAATAAAAAAAAAATCCAGAGTTGGCATGCAAGTAGGAAATATACCTATCCCCTATTTTGATGGGTCATCAAAATGTTGAGCTAGGGATTGGATGTAAAATTCGGACACCTATTTCCGACTTAATCCCATGCAAGAAACATATGTTGTTCAATTTTCCACGCTACACCTAGAAGGAGAAGCACATGATTGGTGGTAATGTGGACTAGTTAGGCATGCAAACATCACTTCTTATGTAGGCTTTTCGTAGAGGCTAATAGATAGATTTGATTGAAAGAATCCGGATATACAGTTTAGAGATTTGGCACAACTCAAGTAGACCGGATCATATGAGGAATATATCAAAAATTCGAACAGATTGTAGTCATGGCGACAGACATCACCGAAGAAAAAATGATCATGCTCTTCATCGAAGGATTAACTGAACTCCCAAAGGGCTAGGTTAAGGATTTCAATGTTGCAACCCTACAAGATGCCATCAATAAGACTCGAGATATGCGAGGTGCAACACCAAAAGTGAATGTTTCACCCATGAATTCAGTCATTCCAAAATACAAAGGAAAGAAGATATCTCTGGACAAAGAAACCAAAAAGGATCACCTAGATGAAGAGGCGTAGAAAAAGCTTAGAAGAAAGAATATTTGTTTCACTTGCAAAGAGCCATGGGAACTAGGTCACTGATGTTTGGGAAAAGGTAAGATTCACTACATTGAAGTGTTTCTTGAGAGTGACAATCAGAGTGATACAATACAACCACAAAGCAAGGAGCTTAACATCTATGAAGGAGAATCACCCCCAAAAACAGTGAGGAATCTACTTCTAAGAATTGAAGGAGGTATTATCGCCACTCTTTCAAGAGTACCTAAATATCACACATTCAAAATCAAGGGCACTATACAAGGAAAACATGTCATAACAACATAGAACCTAATTGATACAGCTGTAGTGGTAAGGAGAGGCATCCCTATCCAGGAATTTGAGGGCTTTGAAGTGAGGGTAACTGATGAGTATCATATGACATGCACCCATGTAGTTCCACAATTAAAAATCTCTCTTGGTAACTATACACTTACTCATGATTTTTATGTGATATAATTTTCATATACTAATATTGTGTTGGGATTTCAGTGGTTGTACTCTCTAGGAAGGATTGTGATGAAACAAAAAATGATGGAAAAGAAATTCTAAAACCCAAAGGGAAACAAGATAGTTCTGAGAGGCATGACCAATGGTGGTCCCCACATTTTGATAGCTCAATAAATAGAGGTTATACCCAAACAAGGAGAATTCACTTGCATGCTAGCTTGTAGAACTACATGTAACAACTTACAATCCAATGAGGCCAGGCATGTGGAATAGGACATATTATTGAGAGATTGGAGAGCCCATCTCTTAGTAGAGTATTCTAAGAATAAATTTACTTGCGAAGTATTGGATGGAATCATTCATGATGACAGGTATAATGTGGAAGACGAAATCATCTTCTACAAAGATGAGATATGTTTTGTCCCTAAATCTACGCTCAAGGAGAAGCTCGTTAAAGCTATACCTAGAAAACCAACTGAAGTCACAAATAGTCTCGCCCTCAAGATAAGGATTGAATAGACAATAAGAATTTATTTACAAAAAAAAGGGAAGTAAGGCACACAAGTCAAACTGGCATGGAAGCACAATATCCAATGAACACTAATGTTTCGTATGCTGATTAGCCTGTTGTTGAACAAGTGGGATAAAACGGACTACAACATATTTACCAAACATGATTTTGAACCAAAGGAAACCCATTACCTACGAAATATATCTTGGTGTAAAGCATAGTTTATATGCTAGCAAAGTTGATGATCTGTAAATGAAAACTTGAGAGTTTATGGTGAAAATTGCAAGTGTAATGTTTATGGTTTTTAGCCAATTATGTCAATTACATTAATACATTAACATGATTTTAAAACTCAGTTTTGCAGAAAATAAAGAAGAAATTAGTACCATAACAACATACACAAGAAAAAAAATGATGAAAGAGTTCACCCCTCCTCAGCTACATATCCTTGTTTAGCTTCCAATTTTGGGCCTCTTTGATTATGCTAAAAAATATGTGTTTACATCAAGTTACAATGCTCAAAATGCAAAAAAAATGTCTCTAATGGCTATAGAATAGTAAAAAACCCCTAGTTGGGCTCTTTCTTCACTAGAAAAAGGTAAAACTTTGACTGAGTTATGTTCTAGGGAAGTTTTCCTGCTAACTATTCTCCAATTTTCACCCACCTGCAAACTGTTCTACAAATTATGCCTTTTGTGGTCACGTGGAGTGACAATTTTGCCACGAGCCAACGAGATTCTCGTCGATTAAGGTGCAATTTTTGAACCTTTAAATGCATTATGTCGTCCATGAACCAAATAAAAAGGCACCAAATGGCACAATGAGCATCGTCAAATTTGTTTTGTTTGAACAACCCATCAATTAGTTTGAACCATGGTTGGGGTCGGGTGTGGTTTACCCATCGTGGTTTGGTTTGCCGGAACCCTACCCAAGGTAGGTTCCGCTCCCCATCTGCTCCAACCTTAACCTGGAACTATGGTTCAACATTACGATTCTTCCATGGTTTGCGGTAAGGTTTTCTGCCTTTACATTTAACTTGACCTATGAACGGTTGTATGTGACCTATCTCCGAAACCGTCAAAGTTAACCCTTCCTGCCAGCATTAAACTTACCGTGACCAAAATAGTTGCCATGTGACCTGTCGAAACTCTAGTCCAGTTAACAGTTGACCACGTTGTGACAACAAAGGGATCAAGATGTGCATGAACTGACGAATATGTTCCATACCTTGCGCACAAAGTTGGGTATCAAAGATTCAGAGAAACATTTGGTGCTAAAGTATCACAGTTGTCTGCATAGATACATTCAGGAGGAAATGGAGTTCCTCGACATCTCCTCGCTTGGTATGACATACCGGTATGCTGCCAAGATTCAGCAGAAATTCAAACAGAAGAAGCGAGACTTTGGATCTGCGAATCAAAAGCGAGGGAAAGGTGCCCCCAAACCGCAAAACAAAGGACAAATCCAAGGCATGGCGGCCCAAGACAACCTGCCAAAGCCACAAGCAAAGAAAACACCGCGAAGCCAAAGAAGGACACGGGAAAGTGGTGTGAGTTCCACAAGAGCTCCACTCACAACACAAGTGAGTGTTGGGCCAAGTAGTCGTTGGTGGCCGAGATGAGGGCTTCTGAATCAGATGCATGCTCCAACTCTAAATCAGAACCTGACAAGGGGAATGACAAAGGGAAACAAATTATTGATGCGGAGCCCAACACCATTGTTGCCACTGCGAAGATCAAGAAGGAGGAACCAGAAGATCCAGAGGAGGAGGAGCATTTCTTCCGCTCCCAGATGTGGGTAAAGGGTTCCCCGCTACAGTTCATTGTCGACAATGGGAGCCAAAAGAACCTAATTTTAGCACACGCCGTGAAGCGGTTGGGCTTGCCGACCACAACACACCCACAAACATACACCATCGGGTGGCTTCACCAAGGATGAGATCTCCACGTCAACCAGTAGTGTCGCCTTCCCTACAACATCAAGCCCTTCACGGATGAGGTATTATGTAACATTGTTCCTCTTGATGTTTCTGATGTATTATTAGGCCAACCATACTTGTGGAAGTGACATGATGTGTATGAATCCTGGCCTCGTGCTCTTATTTTTACTTTGGGAAATAAGTTGTATAGGATACTAGAGGTACCACTGCCTGCCTCTATCTCTTTGGTTACTGCAAAACAATGTAGTAAGCTCATTTCCCAAACCAGGAAATTTGTTTTCCGGATGATCCGCCCCTAGGGCAAGAATAATACTATGGCCACGACCTCCAGAGAGGGCTCCTCTAAACGACAACAACAAATGGAAAAGGTTGTGGAGGAGTACGAGGACATATTCACCTCACCCACAGTGGTGCCTTTGCACTGTTAGGTCAAGCACCCCATTGATCTGACCCCAGGTGTGTCGCTACCCAATGGACCGATCTATCGGTGCTCTATCCTGGAGAACGATGAAATCAAGAGGCACATTCAGGAGCTGTTGTAGAAAGGTCACATCCGACCAAGTTCATCACCCTGTGGGAGCTTGATTGTGTTGGTACAGAAGAAGGAAGGGACTTGGAGACTCTGTATTGACTATCGGGTGCTGAACAAGATCACTATCTGGAATAGGTACTTGATCCCTTGGATTGATGACCTTTTGGACCAAATCAAAGGGGCGAAATATCTCAGCAAGATCAACTTGAAGTCTAGGTATCATCAGGTACCAATCTAACCCTCCGATGTGTGGAAGACTACCTCCAAAGCCAAGGAGGGCCTTTTCAAATGGTTGGTCATGCCTTTCGGGTGGACGAATGCTCCCACAACCTTCATGAGGTTGATGGAAGACATCCTGCATTCATTCACCAACTCATTTGTAGTGGTGTACTTGGAAGACATTATAATATTAAGCCAGACTTGGGAAGAGCACCTCCACCACATCCGACAAGACCTCCAAACACTACGACAACACAAGTAGTGTGCCATTTTGGAGAAGTTCACTTTTGGAATGACTCGGGTTCAATATCTAGGATACATTATTGATGAAAGGGGGGTGCATGTGGATCCAACCAAGATCCAATTCATTCAGGATTGGCTAGCCCCAACCACTCTAACAGAGCTTTTCAGCTTTTTGGATCTTACTAATTTTTACTGTAGGTTCGTGTTGGCCCTTGAGTCAAGTCACCAAGGGAGCAGCGAAAGTAAAATTCTTTTGGTAAAAATACCAAAAGAAGGCTTTCGTAGAATTGAAACATCGCCTATGTTCTACCCGAGTGCTAACATTATCATACTTGCAACAACCATTTGAGATCAAGACAGATGCCTCTGACTATGCTATTGGGGTAGTTCTTACTCAACAGGGGCATCCAGTGGCATATCACAGTGAGACATTTTCCGACACAGTTCGCAAGTATCCCACTTATGACAAAGAAATGTATTCCATTGTGCAAGCTTGTCGACAATGTAAGAATTACATTTTGGGGTAGGAAACAGTCATCCACATAGACCACCGACCCCTACAGTTCATACAGACACAAGGGAAGTTTCAGAATGATCGCCATCAGAAGTGGTCCACATATCTGCAACAGTTTAATTTGAACATCAAGTACAAGAAGGGTAGCACCAATAATGTTGCAGACTTCCTTAGCCGACCACCGATCGTGGCGCTAACCACCGTTCTCAACTCTTGTGGGCACGAGACTTCTGATTGGCCACTTCTCTACAAGAGCGATCCAGAATTCGGCCACACATAAAAGGCACCCTTGGGGGGTATGCAAGTTCCAAATTTTCACCTCCAAGATGCATTGTTATTTCACCTGGGAAACCTTTGTGTTCCTTCAAGCGAGTGTGCCAAGATGATATGGGAAGAACACTACAGTTAAATTGCTGGGAATTTTGGGGTCGATAAAATAATGGCAGTACTGCAGAAGTATTTCTATTGGCCAAACCTTCGACAGGATGTCGGGAAGTACATCAAATCCTACACTGCTTGGGCCATTGCCAAACCGAACATCAAGAAGTAAGGCCTATATACTCTGCTACCTACCTCTAGTCGACCTTGGGAATCCATCTCCATGGATTGCATGTGAGGCCTTCCTTATACTAAGCAAGGAAATGACCGTGTTTTCGTGGTCATCAACAGAGTCTCGAAGATGGCCATTATGGCGGCTTGCAAGAAGAATATCATTGCAGAAGCCACTGCTAAACTCTTCTTTGAACGAGCGTGGGTGAAATTTGGGATCCCACAGTCTATCATATCAGATCGAGACAGCATGTTCCTCAACACATTTTTGTCTAGCCTCTGGTCAATGTTGGACACCAAGCTCAACAAGTCCATAGCTTTCCATCCCCAAACTGATGGCCAGACAGAGGTCATCAACGGGATGATTGTACACATTTTGCGCATGTACAATTCAAATCATACACGCACATGGGATGAGAGCCTCCCCTATGTATAACACAATTATAATTGGGCTCTCCACAGCTCAACCGGCCACATCCCCTTTCAAGTGGGCTTGGGATTCCAGCCACTATGTCCCATTGACATAGCCATGCCATTTGTGGCTACTCGGGCTGATTCGGCTCATGTCCAGTCTGAAGCTGACAAAGCGAAAAACTTCATCGAGCACATTCAGCATATCTTCCAACAGGTTCATGACATATTAGACAGAGCCAATGCTAAGTACAAGTAACGACATGATCAACATCGGGTGCCACACAACTTCCAGGTGGGCGAAAAAGTGTCGCTACATTTGCAGAAGGAGCGCCTCATTGGAACCCACTGAAAGCTTCGCCTGCTCTGATATGGGTTGTACACCATCACCAAGGCTATAGGGAACAATGATTTCGAGCTCATTATTCCACCATTCCTTGGTCTACACCCAGTATTCAATGTGGGCTGCCTTCGTCCCTACTTCCCACCTCTACTGGACATCTTTGACATTGCAGAACAACTCAAACCAACATAGTTAAACCCAGACTGCATGGAACAGGCCACCACAGATTGTATCATGGACATGCAAATCAAGAACACTCGCCAACAGAAGATACAACTGTATCGGGTTGTCAAAGTTGGCCAACTCCTGCACCAAGGCAAGTGGTTCACCAGGGACCAAGTTCAACACAAGTTTCCTCATCTCATGGAGGAACTCAACGCAATGGGGACCATTACTTCCTAAGGGGGGAGGAATGATCTAGGTGGATATTGGTGGCCACTCGCCTATTCCTCCTAGGGCCCCACCATTATCTCTTTCATTTTTCCAATTTCGGCACAACTTACTATTTTTAGCAGTTTTTCGGCTCCTGAACTTCCAGAGTCGTTTTGAGGCCCTAAACGATGTTTTTTGGGGAAAATGGGAGTAACATGGGTTCATGGACCAATTTTTCTCACACCGAAAATTGTATTCCTCAGATAGATATTTCAAACGAGGTATGGTGCGCGTCAAACGGAGATCGTATGCCAAAGTTACATCCCCAGGAAGTTGAAACACCAATTTACCCAAACGGGGCCCATAGTTTTGGCGCTTCATCTCCTAGGGTTATGGTTTTGGATGTTTAGGGTTTCCCATTGTTTCTAAATAATAAATAAGCCTCGAGCCTCATTGTAACACATTTCAGAGGCCTGTAGACGCCACATCTCTTCTCAAAGATAAGCTACCAGCGCCCTAGCTAGTTTATTTCCATTATGTCTGTAATCAAATTTCAGTTCTTTGATATTAATGAAATGAAGTGTTATTTCCGCTGCATCTTTGTATTTATGGTTATATGTGTATTCTATTTCGTTCCTGCATAAATCAGAATCATTTCACCATAACATTAGTACATCGGAGGTACAATCACATTGTATAGTCATTGTCCAGTCAATGTACAAACTGTTGACTCAGAATCCCTTCAACCAAATTCTTAAAATTTTAGTTTTTTTCCAAATTGTTCAGAACAAGATATTGGGAGCATTCAATATTGGTTTTGAGTGAAGAGAATTACATTGAAATAGGGACGACGAGATATTCACTTTGGATCTTGTTTTGCGTTGTTTCGAGCACTTTCAATTTTGGGCATTAAACTGATCCACCAAATCATTCCTCCCCACTAGAAGCTTTTGGACCTCCAAAATCTCATTTTCAATCAAAAAATAGATGAGGGTACAATCCCTCACCCTTCCAGTATCGATCCACTTAACTTTTCTTGGATTTTTCGCTTTGAGCTTTTCATGAAATTACATCACTTTCCTTGATTTTGGAGTCCTTGTCTTGCTGCAATTATCCAAGATATCCATAATACAAAACTTCCCTTGGAGGAATCTAAACATTCCCTCCTCGATTTTCAAAGAAAAGAAACTTATGCAATTTCAAATTCAATTCACTTTAAACATTGTCGCCATTATGATGCTTAATATGTCTAGCCTTGCACTTGGCTCGAATCTTTACTAAATGTGATCGCCATAGCCATTCACCATCCTTCTTCAAAGCTAATGAATCATGAAACCCAGAAGAACATGCTTTGGGACCAATGTCCTCTTTTCCAAATAGCTTTTGCATTTTATTTTTTACCACTGCATTCTTTAGCACTGGCATCTCGTTCACACCAATGTTAAAAAAAGATGCATCATGTTGCAATTCCACTTCATGTTGTTTACCTCTTTTAGGAGGAAACATGTTAGAATCCTAAAACATCTTATCACATGAATTAGAAACCTCAATGAAATCAGATTTCAATTTTTATTCATATCCTTGAAAGGCTTCATTCTAAAATTGAATTCGCTAAATTTTTATAGTATAAAATTATTTTACCTTAAAAATCGCCAATATTATATATTGTCTAATATAAAATATTTAGAAATCTAAAGACTTTTTACAAAATTATCATCAAACATTTTAAATTTTGGATATTAGAGATTAGTAAGATTTGCCAAGGTTGCTAAACTTTAAGATAAAATTTCATCCTTAAGATTTTACTTGGGTTGGGGTTGGGTTTGGCTTATCCACTATGGTTTGGTTTCTTGGAACCCTTCCCGGGGTAGATTTTGCTCCCCATCCGCTCCAACCTTAAACTACAACTGTGGTTCAACATTACAATTCCTCCATGGTTTGAGGTAAGGTTTTCCGCCTTAACATTTAACTTGACCTCCGAACGGTTATATGTGACCTATCTCCGGAACCATCGGAGTTAACCCTTCTCGCCATCGTTAAACTTACCATGACCAAAACAGTTTCCATATGACATGTTGAAACTCCAATTCAGTTGACAATTGGGCATGCGGTGACTTTGGTCTGGAATCCATGGTATGTTATAACTATGGTTTGGGGCCGAGGGTTAACCCCATGCCTTGACCCGCCGACACCATAACCACTCAAACTTAATATAATTCGACCCCATCGATATAATAAGGAGCATGTTAGGTGAGTCGATGGAGGGATTTGCTGCTAGACGCTTGGTCGGGCTTTCGAATCTTGTTGAGGCAGTTTGGCCTCATACCAAATTTTTAGTCCATTCTCAGGAGGCCATGTGGAACATCCGATATCCCCTAGCTGGGCTCTTTTTGCACTAAAAAAGGTAGAAAATTTACTGAGTTATTCTCTAGAGAAGTTTTCTTGCTAATCATCCTCCAATTCGCACCTACCTGTTGAGATACAACAAGATGATGAGCTTAGTGAAAATTAAGCACCTTCACTAAGTGGGGTCCGCAGGCTATTTTTAGGTGTATGTCTATTTTTAGACATGGTGAGCATATTCTATAAGTCGCAAGATGCTATTTGTAGATGGTTGATCAAGTTGGAAAAATAGATGAAATTCTATTTTTAGAAGATTGGGCGAATTCTATTTATAGATCACTAATCTAAAAATAGATGCATGTCGATTATTATTAGCCCTTAATAATAATCCGACAATAAATATCAAATTATTCTCTTGGAGCACTTTATTTCAGTGAACAGATTTGGCAAATCAGTGGGCTGAAGGAATTACGCAATTCCTAGGGTGGTTGGTGACTCATGCATGTAGGACTCAGTTAGAACTGAAGTGGCAGAGTTGTAACAGAGTTGGAAGAGTAGTTATGGGAGTTGTTATTTAGTTTAACTCAGTTAAGTGAGTTAAACTCAATTGTGCTAGTTGTATCTAGTTCTAACTAAAGATACACTAGTGAGAGTTTAGTGAATTAATTATTTAATTAATTCACAACTAGAGACTCACTTGCAACTGAACAAATACAACAGTTAACTACTTGCATATCAGTTCTAGTGGAGACCCAGTGGAGAGATAGGTGAAAGGGTGAGATAGACTATATGTTGTGACTATAGTGATGCATTCAATGCATCTGACACACATTGGAGATGCCAACGAGGATTTCTCAGTCAAGGCAAGGCCAATTCAAATTCATTCAGGGGTCTTCTTCAACAGGGATTGCGCGGTGGAGGCAGGCTGTCAGGAGGCAAGAAATTGGTGCATAGATATGCAAATTTCTGCATGACAGTGTGTAATGATTGTTGATTGTACTGAGAGCGTGATGTACTAAGCTTTGTATGAGATCATTACATGATCCATTGATATACATAATATATGATAGTTGGGGTTTTTAGCTTTAAGCTTTCCTGTTAAACAACTGTGTTTATCTGCGATTGATTTTGCTTCATATGTCTTTTGCAATTGGCGATTTAATTTCCGCAAAGAATTAAGTGGAAGGATTATGTATTTAACATAAGATTAATTTGTTAGATCAGGGGAGTCCAGTAATATACATGCATCTTGTATAATTTCTACTTTGTATGAGATTATTACATGATCCATTGATATACATAATATATGATAGTTGGGGTTTTTAGCTCTAAGCTTTCCTGTTAAACAATTGTGTTTATGTGAGATTGATTTTGCTTCATATGTGTTTTGCAATTGGCAATTTAATTTCCGCAAAGAATTAAGTTGAAGGATTATGTATTTAACATAAGATTAATTTGTTAGATCAGGGGAGTCCGGTAATATACATGCATCTTATATAATTTCTACACTACTTACAAATTGTTCTACAAATTTCGCCTTTTGCGGCCACATGAAGAAACAATTTTGCCTCTCGCTGGAAAGATTCCCATCGGTTTAGGTGCAATTTTTCGAACCTTTAAATGCACCATGTTGCCCATGAACCAAATGAAAAGGTGTCAAATGGGGAAATGAGCATCGTTAGATTTGTTTTGTTTGAACAACTTGTCAATTATTTTGAACCATGGTTGGGGTAGGGTTTGGCTTATCCACCATAGTTTGGTTTCCCAAAACCCTACCCAAGGCAGGTTCCACTCTCCATTTTCTCCAACCTTAACCTTAAACTGTGGTTCAACAATATGGTTCTGCCATGGTTTGAGGTAAGGTTTTCCGCCTTAACATTTAACTTGACCTCTAAACGGTTGTATGCGAGTTATCTCCGGAACTTCTGAAGTTAACCCTTCCCACCAACAATAAATTTACCATGACCAAAACAATTTCCATGTGACATGTTGAAACTCAAGTTTAGTTGACAATTGGGCATGCAATGAATCTTGTCTAAACTTCGTGGTATGTTATAACTATGGTCTAGGGCCGGGGGTTAACCCCGTGCCCCGACTCCCCAACACCATAACCACTCAAACTTAAATATAAGTCGACCCCTTAGATATAATAATGAAAATGTTAGGCAGGCTAGTGGATGGTTTTGCTGCTAGGCAGTTGGTCGAGCTTTCGAATCCTCTATAGGAAGTTTAGACTCATACCAAAATTTTAGTCCATTCTCAGGAGGCCTCTCATTGGCCCACATGGCCTCTTCCTATTAGACCACCTCAACAACCCCATGAACCAATAGAATTTTACCAACCATCAATGAAACAAGTGGTGACACTTGTCACCATAACATTAGTCCATCAAAAGTATAAGCATTTCCCAGTCATCATATGAATTGTTGACTAGGCATCCCTGTAACCAATTTCTTAAAATTTTAGTTGTTTTCCGAATCGATCAAAGCGCGATATCGAGAGCATCCGATGTCGGTTTTGAGTGAATCAAATTGCGTTAGAATCTAGGCGATGATATCTTCACTATGACGCTAGTTTCAAGCACTTTAAATTTTGAGCATTAAACTGATCCACCAGATCATTCCTCCCCACTGATTTTCGACCTCCAAAATCTCATTTTCAGTCAACAAATAGATGAGGGTATAACTCCCTCACCCTTCCAGTCTCAATTCACTTAAATTTTCTTGGATTTGTCGCTTTAAGTTTTTCATGAAAGTACATCATTTTCCCTGCTTTTGGAGTCCTTGTGTTGCTGTCAACAATGACATCTTGCTGCAATTTCCAAGATATTCACAACAGAAAACTTCCCTTGAAGGAATATGAACATTCCCTCGTCGATCTTCAAACAAAGGAAATTTATGCAATTTCAAATTCACTTCACTTTGAACATTTTCGTAATGACGATGCCTAGCATGTTTAACTGTGCACTTGGTTCGACTCTTTATCAAATGTGATCGCCATTGCCATGCACCATCATTCTTCAAAGCTAATGCATTATGAAACCCACAAGAAGATGTTTTGGGACCAATGTCCTCTTTTCCAAATAGCTTTTGCATTTTATTTTTGACCCTTGCATTCTTTAGCACTGACATCTTGTTCACACCAATGTTCAACAATGATGCATCCTGCTGCAATGCCACTTCATGTTGTTTACCTCTTTTAGGAGGCAACATGTTAGATTCCTGAAACATCTTATCACATGAATTAACAACCTCAATTAAATCAGATTTAAAATTTGATTCATATCCTTGAAAGGCTGAATTCTCAACATCATTGTGCTTGAACATTAACAATGTAAAATTTTGACTAGAATTACCCATCCTCTTCATTTGTCTAACATTTACAAGACATAAAATCAATTTCTTGCTATGTTCCCTAACAATGTACTCAATCCCATTCTTGAACAAATGATATTTATTCTCATGGCGATGAAAAGTATCTCTCTTATCATAAAGATATGGACTTCCCAAAACAATACCACATATATCAAGCGAAACTACATCAAGAAAGTTTGAAGTGACTACAAATCTAAGTATGAACTTCCCTGTCACCTACAATTTTGCAATCTCACATACCCAACCTAAAGGATAAGGTTTAGGATGATGAATGGTTTCTAAATTCAACTTCTTCACAATGTCTTATGAAATAATATTTTCTTATGGACCACTATCAAATAGTGTGTCTATTTTGGTATGTTTTGAAATAACTCTAATGTGGAAAATCTCTATTATTTTTTTTTCATATTGGGTATCATTGAGACAATTTGAAGAAATAGTACTTGCAATGTCCTTGCCTTTCAAACCCATGGTTGTGATATTTATTTCACCTTCAGAATCAGAACCTAAATCATGTTGTGTAGTTGCAATTTTCTTTTCTTTCTCCTTGTTTTTAAACTTTTTGGGTCTCATCTGAGGATGAAGTTTCCAACAATGATCTTCATGGCCCTGTTTGGAACAGTGCTTTCTTGTAAGTTTTTCTTTGTCCATCTTGATGGAAACATTCTTCTTCCATTTTCGTTTGAACTTACCCTTTCCTTTTTCTCCAGAATCAAACGTGTTCTCACTTGTTTCATTAGAAACATGTTTCCCTTTTTCTTCTAGATGTGTGGCCTATACACAAACTTCATCTAAACTTGTAGGGTTAAAAATGAGAATAGCATGTCTCAAGTAGCTATGTAAACTTCCACTATATTTTAGTAAAGTTTCTTGAGATGATAAATCTACACCCAAAATCAATGCTCTCCTTCTAAACTCTTGGGTATAACTTTGCACACTTTGACCCTTTAATTGCCTAGATTTTTTCCAATCCATGATAGCTTTCTACATGTATGCTAATAGATAAAATTTGCTTCTTATTGCGATAAAAAAATCATTCCAATAAGATAAGACCTTATCATGTTTCTTCATGTCCTCTTGAGTTTTGGCGTCCCACCAAATGAGTGCTACACTTTCCAACCTTAATGAAGCAAGCTAAATCTTGGTCTCATCATGCTTGATCCTTTGTATCCTGTAATACACTTCAAACTGACGAACCCAATTATCTAATTTCTCAGCATTTACCTCTCTATTATATAATGGTAATTCAAACTTTATGTCAATTTTCAAAAGCAGAGTTTTACCATGTTTGTTTGGAGAATGTGGAGGTGTTTATGAAGTGGTTGATGTAGAAGATGGAGGTGAAGAAAAAGGTGGAGTTAAAGGTGGTTTGTCACCATTCCCTTCATTCCCTTTTGGAGGCTTATACCCATCTCCTCCATTTCCTTTTAGAGTTTTATGTCCATCTCTGTTTGGGGGATTGGAGCTCCCACCTTGCAACCTTGTATTCGTCTCTTCATACAGTACTTTCACCATTTGTGTCATGTGAAAGAATGCCTTTCTGAAAGCATTCTCAACCTCTGACATATTTTCGTGCTCTCCTTCATGTGCCATGAATGGTGAGGCTTTTGGTGAAACTTGAGGAGAAATTTGTGGTGGAGATTGTGACAAATGTTCTCTCCCTGACCAAACTTCAGGACTTGCTACCACAAGCTTTCCTTCTCTTTTCACCTTCAACGTTGTAAGCATCCTAAACACTTGCAATAAAATTAAACCCTCAAAACAACCAAATAACCAAAGCTCTGAAACCAAATTGAATTGTATATGTAAACTTGAGAGTTTATGGTGAAAATTGAAAGTGTAGTGTTTAGGGTTTTTAGCCAATTATGTCAACTACATTAACACATAAATATGCTTTTAAAACTTAGTTTTTTAGAAAATAAAGAATACATCAGTACCATAACAACATACACAAGACAACAAATGATGAAGGAGTTCACCTCTCCTGGGCTACATCTCTTGGTCCAACTTCCAATAATCGACCTCTTTCATTATGCTTAAAAATATGTGTTTACATCATTTTACAGTGCTCAAAATGCAAAAAAAATGTCTCTGATGGCTCCACAATAGGAAAAAACCCCTAGTTGGGCTCTTTCTACACTCAACAAGGTTGAAAATTGACCAAGTTATGCTAGCTAACTTTCCTCCAATTCATACCCACATGCAAATTTTTCTACAAATTATGCCTTTTGCGGCCACGTGGAGCGAAAATTTTGCCCTGCGCCAGTGAAATTCTCGTTGATTTGGGTGGAATTTGTCGAACCTTTAAATGCACTATGTCACCCATGAACTGATTAAAAAGGTTCCAAATGGCGTGATGAGTGTCATTGGATTCATTTTGTTTAAACAACCTGTCGATTAGTTTGAACCATGGTTGGGGTTGGGTTTGGATTATCCATCGTGGTTTGGTTTCCCATAACCCTACCCACGACAAGTTTCTCTCCCCATCCGCTCCAACCTTAAACTACAATTGTGGTTCAACACTACGGCTCTTCAATGGTTTTAGGTAAGGTTTTCCACCTTAACATTTAACTTGACCTCCGAACGGTTGTATTTGACCTATCTTCGAAACTGCCAGAGTTAACCCTTCCCGCCAACATTAAACTTACTATGACCAAAACAATTTCCATGTGACATGTCAAAATTCCAGTTTCGTTGATAGTTGAGCATGTGGTGACTCTGGTCTAAACTTTGTGGTATGTTATAACTATGGTCTGCGGTCGGGGGTTAACCCCACACCCCGAGTCCCGACCCATTGACACCATAACCACTCAATATTAAATATAAGTCAACCCCATAGATATAATAACGAACATGTTAGGCGAGTCAGTGGAGGGATTTGATGCTAGGTGGTTGGTCGACCTTTCGAATCCTGTGGAGGAAGTTCGGTCTCATACCAAAATTTTATTCCATTCTTAGGAGGCCACATGGAGGCCTCTCATTGGCCCATGTGGCCTCTTCCCATTAGACCATCTCAATGACCCCGTGAACCAATAGAATTTCACCAACCATCAACGAGCCAGGTTGTGACACTTGTCACCGTAACATTGTTCCATCAAAGGTACAATCATGCTGTAGAATCATTTCCCAGTCACTGTACGGACTGCTAACTAGGCATCCCTGCAACCGAATTCTTAAAATTTTAGTTGTTTTCCAAATCGATGAGAACATGATATCAAGATAATCCACTATCAGTTTTGAGTGAAATGAATTGCATTGGAATGAAGACGACGAGATCTTGCTTTGACGATGGTTTTGAGCCATTTTGAGCACTTTGAATTTTTAGCATTAAATTGATCCACCAGATCACTTGAGGTCATAATGTAGAATATAATGGATGGGGATTAATATAATGGTTTCTATCTATATTATGAACCAATTTTTCCTGTCCATGAACAAGTTTTGGAGATGATTAGGCAAAAAATTTAGAGAAATTATTTTGGAGGATGTTCTTGGGAATTGTGGAGCAAGGTGGAAGTCTAATGGGTCAATTGACTGGTACAAAACAAGGAGAATGGTGCAACATACACGTTTCTGAAAAATATGATGGAGGAATCGACTAGATCATATGTTGGCAACATATATTTAGTAGATTGGAACTTGTGAAGTTTGTGCCTTATGGAACTATATAAGTTTAAGCATACAAGGGTCACTATCTCTGAGTAACTAATGAAAATATGCTTGCAGGTAGTAGAGTGCAACCTATAATGGAAAAAATAACGTCTTGCATTGTAGATATGTTAAGAATGGTAATTGTGAAGTTTTAAGGAGATCTTTAATGTTCAAGGATTGATGAGGAAAAGTGGAAACACTTAGATTTATCATTGTTTGGGGATAAACAATGTTAGGAATTGGTGACTCTAATGTCCCTGAGGGATTATTATTGGACCAAGCGACGAAGTAGCCTACTGATCCCTATATTCTGTAGTCTTTGGTAAAGGGGAAAACCCCAAAATACCTGATTTAGGGAAAGTTCTAGGGAAACTAGGGAAAAAATCCCAAAGTTGGGGCTTGGAGTGAACATCACTCAATTAATTAAATAAAAAACCCTCCTAAAGGAAATCTATAAATACAAGAGGCTTAGAAGCACTTGAGGCACGAATTGGATTGATTAATTTCATGAATGTTTTGTTGAGGCCAAGACTCTAACGGTTTAATACATCATTTCCTCTTTTGGACTAGTTTCAATGGAGGTGATCCCACTCTACATAGTGACTCTTCCTTGTTCTAGCACAATAATTCCATTTGAGGAAGCAATGAAGTATTTCTACCTTTTATATTTGTTTTCTTGCTCTGGCCACAATAAATTATTCATATAAGTCAACAACAAGACTCTGTGCATATCCTAAGGGAGATCAATCCAATTCTTGTAGCTCTACAAGTTTTTCTGAAAACAATAGGAACAAAATTCCCAAACCTCTAAGGATAGACACAATAATTTTGAGATCTAGGATAAGGACCTTGTATGACCAGATATCGACGAAAATTATGAAGCTAAGAGAATTTCATTAAGGTAGTATAGAGGAAGAATCTAAAGCAAAACGAGTCTATCTGAGCTTGGGATCTGTGTGAGTTTCATACTTAAGGTATCCACAGTGGTGGTTGAGGCCAATAGGCCAAAATTTATGAAGTAATTGGAAACATATGCATCCACATAACATAGTACACTAAGGAAGAGCATAACCCCTGTTGACTGAATACATGTGAAATTGTACTGAAGTAGGATCTTCGGTACTCAAAATGCTCCTCCGCAGTAATATTCTCATCATGAAGTTCTGCTCTTTAGTTGTAGCAGCCCTAGTGAAAATTCCATGTAGTAAAGTTAAAAATAATAAGCAATTATAAGACCATTTTCATCCAAATGACGAAGTGAATGAGCATCTAAATAACGTATTTCTCTAGTGAAGGGGGAATATCTCTCAGTAGGGTACGACATCTATGAACCACCCTTTACCTTATTCCAAGCTGAATGTTGGGAAAAACATCTTAGTAGGTGTTAATTTCGATTTATTATGGCTAAAGGAAATTGACAAAGGAAATGGCAGAGGCTTTGGAAAGGGCATGAGGCATTAATTGACATTTATTTATGAAAATAATGGAAAATAGGAGAAAAGGAAGGTGAAAGGTCACATGTTGCAGGTGAGGAAAATGAAGGAAAATAATGGAAAATGAAGAAAATAGAGGCCTCATTGATAAAAAGGCTTATGAGGATCAGTTGTCAAGATTTTTCCCAAACTTTGGTCAGTTCAATTTTGGAGCTCTCTCATTATTCTCTCTCTCTCTCTTGGACACAGTTTTCTTGGAGAACTTTGGCATTGGAGCAAGAAATGCAAGAAAGCAAGAAGGAGGAAGAAAGCACAGAGGAGCAAGAATCAAGCAACTACATCAACATTCTTGGCAGGTATCAATTTTCATGTGTGTTTTCCTTGCTAAATATGGCATACATGGTATTACATGTGGTTCTTTTCTGTCATGGCATAGTTTTTTCCATGTGTTACAGTGTTTTTCAGCCTAACCTTTCCATTTTCGTATAGCTTTGATGAGATGGGTTCTCATACTTAGGTTGAGTTGGATTGCCAGATGATTTCGAAGCTGAGTGGGGTGGATCTCCGAAACGAAAAACACATGGCCTAGTGGTCCCTGAACCAGACTATGGATCACAGTAAATCCATAGGCCTAGTAACCCTTGAACCGGACTGTAAGTTTCGGTAAAGCCATATTGTGTGCCTTAATGGGCCTAAGAATCATTTCTGGTGAATGGCGAGATATATGGTAAATTCGAGAGGTGGATTGATCTCTATTGGGACTAGTAGTCCCGTGACGGGATGTACGATAAAGCCTGGAGAGCGGGTCTTGGTGTAGGGCCTAGTGATCCCTAGATCAAACTGTGGATTACAGTAAAGCCTGAGAGACTATGAGGCACTCAAATTCTTCACGGTGTAGGCAGAGAACTCCAATAGCATTCATGCTTGTTTGGTTCTTTTTGGTTGGTTATGAGTCCCACATTCATGCTTGGAATTTGGCATGGGGGTGATTGGATGAAGAGAGACTTAACTCAGCCAATCTATGGTCGGGTGGAATGTGGAAGTCCCATCTCTAGTTGGTTTCTACATTCATTAGTGATAAATTCATTCCCTTGATATTTGGTATGCAAATGTACTGATTTATATGTGGATTTTATTGTTGTTATATCCAGGTATTTCTGTTGTTATTATGTTGGTTATGAACATGTATTTTAACAGTGATTGTGTATGGCTCTCTCCATGTTTTTACTTGTAAATGAATGCACAATGTATCTATGGTCAAATAGATTGCATGACAGCTAATGATGTAGGGGAGAAATGCTTCTTATCAATTCTCAAATAATTATGAGACCCCTTTTCCATGTCATGTTGTTTATACCTATAGCTTTCATGTTTTTCACTGATCTGATGGATCAATTTTATGCTCAAAAATTAAATTTCTCGGAATGGATCGAAACTAGAACAACCGCGTAGATCTCGTTGTTCTGAATCCGACGCAACTCATTTCGCACAAAACCGACACCATATGCTCCTGTAATCGAGTTTTTTTCGTTTGTGGAAACAACAAAAAATTTGTTTCGGGTTTGCAAGGTTGCACAGTCAGTAGTCCATACTGCTGACTGGACCCTAACGATACAGACTGACTTGTCTTTTTCGACCCATCACATTTTGACACTTGGCAAGTTACTATTGGTTTGTTTATGGATTAAGTTGATTGGTTGAGGTTGGTTTCAAGTGGACCAACCAAGAGGGAACGTGTGGGCCAACCAGAGGCTTCCATGTGGCCTCCTGGTGGCCACCAAAATTTTGTTAAAGGCTGAGCAGCAGCCTCGAGGATTGAACACAAGATCTCCAACAACACAACAAAGCCTCCTACCATCCACGCTACACATGGTTCTTACCCCTATAGTTCTTCACTATTATTTAAACTTTATTTGTGTTGGCATGGGGGGTGGGGACCGGAGTTAACCCTGACCCTGGTCTGCAGATCAAGGTTAGGGCCCCGAACCATTATATATATGTAATTTATTGTTAACCTAAGTTAGAGGCACTGAATTAAGCCACATCGCAACCATATTATATTGTTATAACCCAAAGTAATTGTGGCATGGTATGTGTATTGACAGAGTTTTTAATACACACCAAACCCATTACATAAACATTTAAACCAAAATTTTCAACCAAATACACTGGTGGAGCAAACCTTATCATATATAGCATTGAACCGGCAGTTAAATGTGTTCATACGCAGTGGCTCTAACATAATATGTCAAGGTATATTCCACGGTGATGTTAACTCTAACGAGCAAGAGTGTTCACACGATTGGTATTTTATGCCACGGTTAGTCTATGGTGACTCTACTCGCTAACACTAACTCCAAACCGCCACCACATGTGAACGCAATCGTCCCCAACATTATATGCCACGATTAGCCTAGATTCTGGTGGGAAAACACAACCAAAAGCCCAAGATCAATGGCCGAGAGTGCTCCACTTAGTAAGAAATTAGTCGGATAGTGGGCTCACCGGCCCGATTAACTAGGCAAAAATTTAAACCCGGCACGACGGGAATCCCATCGGCGTGAGGCAAATTTGTCGTTCCACGTGACCGACAAAGCCCGAATTTGTAGGAAAAATTGCAGAAGGCGTGATTTGTCGGACATATAGTGCAAAAACTTTGGGAGGGCATAAATTTTTCAGTTTTTGGCCTTTTTGGGAGCAAAATGAGGCTAGATGGGTTTTTAACAGTTCTAAAGCCATTGGAGCTATTTTTGAAGCCATTTGAGCACTGTAACTTGATGTGAACACAATTTTTTGAGCATAATGAAAGAGGCCCAACCATTGGAAGCTTGACCATGAGATGTAGCCCAGGAGGGGCGAACTCCTTCATCATTTGTTGTTTTGTGTTTGTTGTTATGGCGATGTTGTCTCATATTTTCTGCAAAAAATAAACTTTTAATTCATGATTATGTGTTTCAGAATTTGACATAAGAGACTTAAAACCCTAATTTATTCTCTTTCAAAATTTTACATAATCCTCAAGCAGTTTCATATACACATCAATTTAGTATGAGAGCTTAGGTTTGTTTGTTGCTGTGAGGGTTTAATTTGTCTGCAAGTTTTTCTTATGCTTACAAGGTTGAAGCTCAAGAGAGGAGAAGGAAAGCTTGTGGTTGCAAGTCCTCAACTTAGATCAAGGACAAGGAGAGCAAGTTTGCCACAATCTCCGCCACAAATTTCACCTCAAATTGTACCTGAAGCTTCAGCACGCATGTCACATGAAAGAGAGCCTAACAATATGTCAGAGGATGAAAAGGCCTTCAAAAAATCATTCTTTGATATGACACAAATGGTTAAAGTTCTCTATGAGGAGAGAAACACAAGGTTTCACGGTGAGAGCTCCAATCCTCTGAAGGGAAATAAGTCTTCAAAAGGAGATGGAGGAGATGGAGCGAAGACTCCAAAAGGTAATGGAGGGAATGGTAACAAACCACCTTTGACACCACCATTATCTTCACGTCCATCCTCACCACCATCTTCACCATCATCTTCTTCCACAACAAGCCCTTCAAAAACACCTCCAAATTATCCAAAAGGTCATGGTAAAACTCCATTTCTAAATCTTGACATAAAGTTTTAATTTCCTATGTATGATGGAGAGGTAAATGTTGAAAGATTAGATAATTGGGAACGCCATAATGAATTGTATTGCAGGATACAAAGGATCAAGGATGATGAAACCAAGATTTAGCTTGCTTCATTAAGAATGGAAAGTGCAACTCTTATTTGGTGGGAAGCCAAAACTCAAGAGGACATGAAGAAACCTTTTTAGGTCTTAACCTCTTGGAATGATTTTGTTGTTGCCTTGAGAAGACAATTTTATCCGTTAGCATACATGCATAAAACTATAATGGACTGGAAAAACTTTAGGCAAGGAAAGGGACAAAGTGTGCAAAGCTATACTCAAGAATTTAGGAGAAGAGCACTAATATTGGGTGTGGATTTAACATCTCAATAAACTTTGATGAAATACATTGGAGGTTTACATAGTTACCTAAGACATATAATTCTCATGTTTAACCCTACAATTTTAGATGAAGTTTGTGTACAAGCCACACATCTAGAGGCAAGAGTGAAACATGTTTCAGATGAGACAAATGAGAATACCTTTGAGTCTGGAGAGAAAGGAAAGGGTAAGTTCAAGGGAAAAGAAAAGAAGAATGCATCCATCAAGTTGAAGAAAGATAAGCTCACATGCTAACATTGTTCCAAAGATGGACATGATGAATACCATTGCTAGAAACTTCATCCAAAAATGAGACCCAAGAAATTTAAAAACAAGGAGAAGGAGAAGATAGTTGCAACGATACAACATGATTTAGGTTTTGATTCCGGAGGAAAAAAAGATCACATCAATGGGCTTGAAAGGTAAGAACATAGCAAGTACTAGTTCTTCAAGTTTCCTTAATGATACTCAAGACGAAGAAACAAGAACTGGGCTTTTCCATATTAGAGTTGTTTCAAAACATACCAAGATTGACACACTATTTGATAGCGGTTCACAGGAAAATATTATTTCAAAGGACATTGTCAAGAAGTTAAATTTAGAGACCATTCCCCATCCTAGACCCTATCCTTTAGGTTGGGTATGTGAGAATGCAAAAATGCAGGTTACAAGGAGGTGCATCCTTAGATTTGCAATCACTGTAAACTTTCTTGATGAAGTTCAACTTGACGTAATTTCGCTTGATATTTGTGGTATAGTTTTGGGAAGCCCATTTCTTTATGATAGGAGAGAAAGCTTTCATCGCCATGAGAATAAGTATCACTTTTTCAAGAATGGGATTAAGTATATTGTTAGAGTGCATAGTAAGAAGATGAGTTTGTCTCTTATGAATGCTAGAAAAATGAAGAGAATTGTCAATGCTAGTCAGAATTTTTCTTTGTTAATGTTCAAGCATAAAGATGTTGTGAATGAGGCCTTTCAAGGAAATGCACAAAATGAAAAATATTGTTTCATAGATGTTGCTACAAGTGATAAGATGTTTCAGGATTCTAACATGTTGTCTTCTAAAAGAGGTAAACAAGATGAGGTAAATTTGCAGCAGCATGCATCATTGTTGAACAATGATGTGAACAAGATGCTAGTGCTAAAGAGTGCAAAGGTCAAAGAGAAAATGCAAAAGAAATTTGATAAAGAGGGCATTGGATCAAAAGGTTCTTCTTGTGGGTTTCACAATGTGTTGTCTTTGAAATGGGATGGTGTATGGGGATCACGATCACATTTGGTTAAGGTTTGAGCCGAGCACAAGAATAGACATGTCAAGCATCGTCATGTCGACAATGTTCAAGGTGAGAAGAATTTGAATTTGTTTAAGTTTCCTTTGATTGGAAATTGATGAGGGAATGTGTTTGTTCCTTCAAGTACAGTTTGTTGTTCTGCATATTCTGGGAAATTGTAGCAAGATGGTATCTACAACAAGTCAAGGTCTCCAAAATTAGGGAAAATGATCAGTTTTCATGAAAAGCTCAAAATGTTGCATTCAAGCAATTTTCAGTGGATTGAGACTGGAAGGGTGAGGGAGCTTAATCCTCAGCTATTTATGGACTGATAAAGAGATTTTGGAAGTCCAAAATCTTCCAGTGGGGAGGAATGATCTGGTGGATCAATTTTATGCTCAAAATTCAAAGTCATCGGAATGGCTCGAAACCAGAACGACTGCGTAAATCTCGTCGTTCTAAATCTGGCGCAAATCATTTCACACAAAACCAACATTGTATGCTCCTATATTTGAGTTCTGTTCATTTCTGGAAAAAGAAAAATTAGTTTTGGGTTTGCAGGGTTGCACAGTTAGCAGTCTGTACTGCTGACTGGACCCTGACTGTACAAGTTGACTTGTCTTTTTAGATCCATCACATTTTGACACTTGGCAGGTTACTGTTGGTGTGTTTAATGAGGAATTTGATTGGTCGAGGTTGGTTTGAAGTGGACCAACCAAGAGGGACCACGTGGGCCAACCAGAGGCTGCCATGTGGCCTCCTCGTGGCCACCAAAATTTTGTTAAGGTCTGAGCAGCAGTCCCATGGATTGAACACAAGACCTCCAACAACACAACAAAGCCTCCTACCATCCACGTTACACATGGTTCTTACCCCTATAGTCGTTCACTACTATTTAAACTTTATTTGTGTTGGCATCGGGGGTGGAGACCGGGGTTAACCCCCGACCCTGGTTCACAGACCAGGGTTAGGGGATAACCCCAACCCATTATATATATGCAATGCATTGTTAACCAAAGTAGTAGGTGTTGAATTAAACCACATCGCAACCATATTATATTGTTATAACCCAAATTATATGTGGCATGGTATATGTATCGGTGAAGTTTTTAATACACACAAAACCCATTACATAAACATTGAAACCAATGTTTTCAAACAAATACACTAGCGGAGCAAACATTACTAGATATACCACTGAACTGACGGTTAAAAGTGTTCATATGCAGTGGCTCTAGCGTAAGATGTCAAGGTTTATGTCGCGGCAATGTTAACTTCAACGAGGAGGCGTGTTCACACGGTTGGCAGTATATGCCATAGTTAGTCGGCGGTGACTCTACCTACTAATCATAATCTAGACAACCACTACATGTGAATGCAACCGTCCCCAATATTATATGCCACGGTTAGCTTGTTGTCCAGTGGGAAAACACAACCAAAAGCCCGATCAATGACAGAGAGAGCACCACTTGGCGAGAAATCAGCTGGAAAGTGGGCTCACCGGCTCGATTAACCAAGCGACAATTTGCAGCAGACACGACGAGAATCCCGCCAGCGTGGGGAAATTTTGTTGCCCTATGTGGCCGACAAAGCCCAAATTTGTAGGAAAAATTGCAAAAGGTGCGATTTGTAGAACAAATAGTGCAAAAACTTTGGGAGGGCATAACTTTTTCAGTTTTGGGCGTTTTTGGGAGTAGAAAGTGGCTAGACAGGGGTTTTTGACAGTTTTGAAGCCATTGGAGCTATTGTTGAAGCCATTTGAGCATTGTAACTTGATGTGAACACCATTTTTTGAGCATAACGAAAGAGGCCCAACCATTGGAAGCTGGACCTGGAGATGTAGCCCAGGAGGGGTGAATTCCATCATGTGTTGTTTTGTGTTTGCTGTTATGGTGATGTTGTATCATATTATCTACAAAAACTGAACTTTTAATTAATGATTGTGTTTAAGAATTTGACATAAGAGGCTAATAAACCTAATTTATTCTCTTGCAAAATTTTACATTATCGTCCAACAATTTCATATACAGATCAGTGACATGTTTGAAAAAATGCATGCCATGGCTAGGAAGGGTCCAGATGATTTCTTGTTGATGTGATTGATTCTATATCATTGTTTTGTTGTTTTTTATAATCTATAAAATTTTCTTGAAGTTCTAGGAAAAACACTGGGTCTTGGGCCTGAAAAGGTAGCTCAAATCCCAGGGATGCTGGCATGTAAGCATGTGACTGCGTCTACGGCTCAAAGAGGTCAAAAGGTCAGTGTGACCCATGGGTAAGAGGCCTGAAAGGCTGGGTTAGCTCCTGGGTGTTTCATTGATGATGTAGAAGGTATGTATGTTGTGTTTTCGTTGGTTCCACTTCCTTAATGTCACCTAGGAGGTTGAATCTCATTATAGTAGCCTCGCGTTACATGTTTACCCCGGTTGGCCGGTTACTTGGGTAGGTGTGGGAATAGGGTGTTACATTAGTGACCTCAAACTTCCAACCTATGTGAAATCTAGTACTAAGAAGAAATTTGGCAATATAGACTTAATAAATTTGCATTATTTTCTTGGTCTCCAAGACTTGCAAACAAAAGAATGGATTTCCCATCTCAGTATACATGTGACCTTCACCACTTTCAAATGGAAGATTGTAAACTAATCCAATCTCCTATTCAATATAGAGTCTAACTTTTTTCCACCTGTACCACACTCAAAGTAAATATCACTTTATGTTTTTAGTTGGTAACATTTTGCATTTAACTCATACATATTTTCATATTTCCTTTGCTATTAGTCTTGTTGCTTGGTATATCCTAACACCCCATGATAGACATTGAAAAGAAACAAAGAAGATACTTCAATACATCCCAAGTATGATTCAATTTGGGATACTAGAAAGGCCTCTAGTTTGGTATATCAATTTTGAATACTACTATATAACCATTGATGTTTAATGTTTGGAGGTTCACAAGACCAGAAAGGCCTGCAATTTTCCTCATTGCACAGTAAGAGGACAAGCCTAATGTTTGCTATTAGAATACATAATTTCGAATCGAGTTCCCTAATAACTAAGGGAGGAATCTAGATATGTCACAATTCCCAACAATTTGGTCACACAAGGAAACACTAGAATTCATGCATCCTTAAGAGACATATGTGTACATCACAATCGCCAGCAATTATGGCCACACAAGTAAACAACATTATGAAATAACCATAGACAAATCCTCGAGAAAGAATTATTATTGACAATATAATGAAACGTCGTCATATAGGAGTTCATCAACCCTCAACTTTGTCTAATGTTCCCACCCTATTTGATTTTATTAGCTTGTAATGTGTGTGAGAGAGAGAGCCCCTATATGATAATGCTTCGTTATAGTGTCGACCATAGTGCTACCTCTAGACTTAATCCATATTTGTTTCATAATGTTGTTTACCTATGTGACCATGATTCAAACACAAACACACATGATTTGAAATCCTCTAAAGATGTTAGTGTTTCAAGGATTTCTAGCTCCTCTACTTTATAACCACTATGGTTTAGTATATGAATTTTTGCAACATTGCAAAGGCCTCTTGTTTTCCTTAATGCATGAAAAGAGGACAAATCCAATGTTATTAATAATGTTGACAAGGCTTTGATCTGCACCAACTCATCAAAAAAGGTGATGTAGAGATGTTGAATATTGGGGAAATCAACTTTAGAAAGGAAACATTATATTCCTTGATCAGATGGTCTTAAGAAACCTAGTTGAAACATGCATTGGTCGATGGACGACTCTAGTTTATTCAACCCTTTCCCCCCATCGACTCTATCAATGTCTCTTCATCCACACTTTTAAATGGAAATTTATGCAATAGAGAATACATTACTAAACGTAAACTTTCAAGATTTTTCATTTTCAGAACAATTATATGTAACATAATCCATAACTTTATATTTGCAAAGTTGTTAATTGAGCCAGCAATTCAATACAATTGAGAAAAACATTTAGTTTAAGGAAGTTGCACAATCATAATTTCTTTAAGCTCCTTAGATCACTTAGCAAAGGTCTCCAATAGAAATTTGTCACATGAGTAAACAACATTATGAAACAAATATGTATAAAGCTTGTAAAGAGAATTGTGGCCATCATTGTATGAAATCCTATCATACAAGAACTCTTTGTTAACCCCCACCTTTGTCTAATATTTCCACCTTATATATATATATATATATATATATATAACTTCTAAAAACTTTGGCTTTTCAAGATTTTGTAGCTCCTCTACTTCTTTACAATTAGTAATGTTTAGTATCTGAAGTTTTGCAAGACCACAAACACCTCCTATTTTCCTCAATGCACAATAAGAGGACATGTCTAGCATTGGTTATTAGAATCTAGAATTTCAAATTGAGTGCCTTGATGGCCAAGGGAGGCATTTGGGTACATTGCAACCACCAACAAATTGGTCGCATAGGTGAACAACATTATGAAACAACCATGTATAAAGCTTACAAAGAGCATTATGGTCGACACTGTAATGAAACACTATCATAAATGAGCTCTTTGTCAACCTCCACTTTTGTCCAGTGTGCCCACACTATATGCTTTTATTAGCTTGTAATATATTTTATATAACTTGAAATCATCTAAAGATGTTAATAGTTCAATACTTGCCAACTCTAATTCTTTACCATTGTTGATGCTTAATATCTAATGTTTTTGGAAGACCACAAATGCCTCCTATTTTCCTCAATCCACAATGAGAATACAAGTCTAGTGTTATTAGTGATGTTGGAAAGGATGCAATATTCACCAACTCATCACAAAAGGTAATTTTGAGATGTTCGAGGAGGGAAAACAACTTTTGGAAAGGAAACTTTATATTCCTCGATGATATGGTCTTATTTGAAACATGCATTTATTGATGGAAGAGTTCAATTTATTCAACCCTTTCATGTTTCTCTTTATCCCTAAACACTTTGAAATGGTAATCTATGCAACAAAGAATAGATGATTTGACAACTTACAAGATTTTACATCTTCAAAATAGTAACAAGTCACGTATTCCATGAATTTCTATTTTCAAGGTTGTCAACTAAGCCAACAATTCAATAAAATCGAGCAAACATTTAGTCTAAAGTAATTGAACAACCACAATTTCTTTAAGTTTTTTAGATCATCAAGTAAATGTGGCAATATTTCTAGCAACTTTGCAACTCCAAAACTTCAAAGTAACCAAGGTTTCTATTAGAGATCGGCAACCCCTTAAGTGTGTACCCAACAAATTTATGTCCTCCAAAGACCTTGATGAGCCACCTGGAAAGGATATGCTTCAATGTTTGGGCAGGCTAAAAGACTCAAATATTGAAGGGTACTAATATTATTTCCAAGTGTTTCCCTCAAGATTGACAACTTGTAGCATGATTGCCAACACAATTGCATACCATATTAAATTCTCCAAGGACTTTGAAAGTATCTCTAATCATACGATTTGAACAAACTGTTATATTGGACATTAGTTAAATTCCCAAAGGAATTAAACAACTTAAATGGTTAGCATTGTAATCACATAATTCTTTTGGCAATGTTTTCAAAGAAAAAATCTCTCCTAGCAAAGCTTTTAGATAAATCCAACATTGATGGATAATCCACAATAATCTTTTTGATGTGCTTCAACTTCCTAATGGACTTCGGAAAGTTTGAAGGGGAAGTGCAATATTTAACTCCCTTAACTTTAGAGGTGCCTACCAATGTTCATATTTTTCCTGTAAATTTCTACCATCAAATCAAAGAAAGAATTTATATATTTTTGTAATGCCCTAATTAAGATTTTGTCACCACAATGTATTCAATTTTCTCCCAATCACTTCTAATACCCTTACATTCACCATTGGAATCCAAGAAGGCAAGGAAGAGTAGAGACAATTATACCAACAAAGTCATATGAGAATTGGTCACTACACCCTCCTCAATAAGCCTTCTAAAAAACCATCTTTAGCTAAAACAAGTTACAACTTCCTCATATTACCAAGAATAATACAATGTCAATTGTAGAGACTCATTACATGGTTTCCAAACACTTCTTAAGTCCACATCTTGTATCATCACATTTTTTAATGCCAAGTGGAGATAGATGTAAAATATGAAGTGTCAACACAAGGAACAACCCTAATTACCCACACATAAGAATGCAAACCAAACAGTGAAGAATTAAAACATAGTACACATGTTTCTCTAGTAAATAATATATATGAAAAGATTATGAATGAGTGAAATGCTTACATTTGACACTCGCAAAAAATCTATCTTTTTTTTTTATCAAACAAGAAGACTCATTTTTTTTTCTTCAGTAAGTAATATCTCTTCCCAAATTTCAAAGCTACTCATGTGTTCTTATTTTCAATATCTAACCTCACAAGACACTCTAGGTTCTAAAGCCCCCAACCAAAAAAAGCAAAGAAAAGCTCCACCATTATCCATTTCATGTTCTTATGACCATATCCTCGTCTTCTCCTCAAGTATTATGAAAAATCAAGCAATACCTAAAAATATTTGTTGTTCCTCTTCATTGAGTGTGCCATAATTAACTATAAATCTCTTATGTATCTTGATGGGAATCTTTACTTGTTAAAGTTTATCCAACCAGTCTTCCTAGCAAGAATTTCCATTTTATAGCTCGCATTAAAGTGCTTGAGAATTATGCAGATGGATAAAATGTTCATGTGAAATGTAAAGTTAGTTGGCGCACAATTGGTATATTGTACTTGGGGATAATGTGAGACAGACAAGCAAATATGCATGGATTTCTCGAGCCTGTACTTGGGAGACATCCAAACATTTAATTTCACTCATCAAATTTCTTTTTATGGGTGTAATGTTGTATTAGATATCAGTTCAATTGTACCTAAAGTGAATTATCTAGTAAATTATGCTCTGTTTATTAGGGAAGGTCGTGAAATTGAGTATCTAATAGGCAAGAATATGGAATGCCACGGAGCTGCCATAGTAGGTTTAGGAGACTCATTATTTGGCGTGCCCTTGAGGAGGAATTCAATATTGTTAGGCTGCTAATTGGTAATGTTGGCATGGTGGCTAATGAGTTCGAATGAAAGTTTAATATCCTATTTGCGCAGTTGGTAGTTTTAAAAACAAGTTTAAAGATTTTGATGGGAATTTGAAAGAGCGTGAAGGGGCGCAGCCAAGGACCGGTTTAAGAAACATAGACCTGAATGATGAAGTTGTTGAATGTGGACATGAGAAGAACATTGAAGCAGGACCGGTATGGAGGAGAAGCAACATGGAAATCAAGCAGCCAAAGACAACCAAGCTCAAGGATTCCAGATGCAGGTGACCCCGTGAGGGGTTTTTTAGTTTAAACAATGCATTATGAAATGTTTTTGTATACTTATATTACAAGTCTTTTATATAACTTGGTTGGAATATAGTATTGATGGATGATGCTAGGCCTAAGAGCATTATAATTATACCTCTACAAGCTCAATTTTGTAAATTGTGCACAGTGAAGTCTTTCAATTATATACTCTTTATCTGATTTATGAATTAGTCTTTTATATTATTAAAAAATAATAATAATAATAATAATATAAATTTTGCACAGTGAAGTCTTTCAATTATGTACTGTTTATCTTCTTTTTGAATTAATCTTTTATATAAATAAAAAAATAACAGTAAAACTACTATTAAATATTTTATTTTATAAATGGTTAGAGAAGCTATGTCTAAATTGGCAGAGTTTTTTATTTTAAATTTTAAATTTATATTTTGACTGTCTTGTGCAATTGGAAAGAGGATTGTTTAAATGAATGTAGATAAGATAGGTAGGTCAATGGAACTGCAAAGTACAATAATGTCGATATAAGGAGGAGTAACAAAAGGTCTCCTATATAAAGAGCAAGAAATAAGAAATAAAGCAAGAAAAACATAATGTCTGAAAAAGAAAATGAGGAAAGCCCTAGACTCCAATGGCACAGGGCACAAGATAATGGTCCACTAAATCTCCCTCCCAACACTCAAGGTTGAATGCAAAAAATTCAAGGTGGAGTGTTGTCCTGTAGGAGGGCTAGGGGAGGCTTTGGAGCCTCTGTTACGCCGCCACCGAGAACAAGTGATATGTCGCTGATGACTGGGTGATCTCCACTGCCTGCTAGTAAGAGATCTGATCCGGTAATGACTCAGAGGTCCCTGTGCTAGGAGATGGTTCCTCTAGCCACACTGATCTAGAGTCTGAGGCAACAATGTTATAGGTCCCTGTGCTAGAGGGATGCCCCTCTAACCCGCACTGATCTAGAGTCTAAGCAACAACGTTATTAACTTTGTCGCTTTGTCGCTTCGTGCCGACGAGATCACTGTAAACATTATCTTTAGATTAATTACAAATGCCAAAACTGAAGAGCAGATCAAGTACCATAACAGCCAACGAGTAAAATTGCAGCATTGTTTGTATGTAACAGCCTGTGCTCTTTATTGCCAGTAGTAATTATCTGAAAATACAAAGACTAATCGGAAATGTTGAATTACAGTATGGAAACTCTCCACATGGGCTGGAAGTCTATCACCGCACCTCTGGAAACATTGAATCTCTGCCATATTCCATTACTTAAAGTGCTTACCAGCAATGTATTCAGCAGGAATAACAAGAGAATTAAGAACAGAGAGCATATAATAACAGCAATTCCGCCAGACATGCAGTAATGTACAAAATCTGAAATGAGTGAACCGAAGCAACAAAATGCTTGGACACGAGATTTTGCCGATTATCAATAAATGATGATTAACACAGAAGAATAGTGTGTACATGGTACTACAAGTATTAGTGTTGGGAACATCTGGTTACTGCGAGTTTGAAAGCTAGGATCCAGAGACGGCAGGGAAGCATAAAAATAATAGATATGAGGTCATAAAAGAAACATAGAAAATTATCATATTAAATTTTTTTAATAATTCAGCGCTAACTGTGATTGCTTCTTACAAATTTCAATGTATTCGCCTGCATATATGGATAAACTGTATTGATGAGAGAACCAAAGCCAACGATGGTTTTCTTATTTGCAAATAGGTTTGGGCCTATTTTTTAAAAGAAGGGTTTGACATCACAAGAAAAACACCGACATCTATATGAACTAGATGTCTGTAACATCTGGAAAATTTTATTAGTTCATATTACTTAAATCTAAATCAGAATTAAATTGTATGC
The DNA here is from genome assembly GCA_034641835.2 of Pinus albicaulis. Lineage (NCBI taxonomy): Eukaryota > Viridiplantae > Streptophyta > Pinopsida > Pinales > Pinaceae > Pinus > Pinus albicaulis. Next base: position 450,230,517 of record CM076569.1, on the reverse strand, counting down.
ATAGAACAGAAAAGCGATTTGTATGCACTCTGCACAGGACAACAATATAAGTGTTATGGATATTCTCAGTTTAGAGTCCTACCTGAGAACAGAACAACAATAAATAGTATGCACAATACAGCAATTTATGTGCATATTTACAGTTTTGGGTAACAATATTCTGCTAGTTAAGATTCAGTACCTAAAAGTAGTTGAGCAAGGAGAGGAGAATGAGATTCGATAACAGCAGCAGGGAAAATTACTCTCAGAAAAACATTTATAAGATCCAATGAACTATGCATGAGATTTAGTCCATTTATGCACAGAACAACTATACACGAAAAACCCTCATGGTGATTTGAGCATTAACCTTTTTAGGGTTTCAACTTTCAACAAGCAAGTATAAGTGAGCATTAACCTTTTTTAAAAAGTAAATGCTTTTTGGGATCCGCGTGCGTTGGACACTTCAAGCCCTCTGGATATATTTCCCAACCAGGGATCGGCAGTTCCATCTCTTTGCCAAAAGGCTCCAGCATCACTCACATACATATATATTCATGTCGTGTTGGGAACTGCCATTATGTGATGGATAATATGAATAACAGAGCATAGAATCCCAAAACACGAGTAATAGTTTTTCGAAACTCCACATGTCACCATTGCAGTTGAATCTAATTTGTGACAACCAACATATTGACACGGGCACCTTGGGGGGACCAAATGGTATTTAATTTCCGTTTCTCACAGATTTTCATCTCCAGTACAAGTTCGGATCTTCAATTCAATTTCTCGTACATCTGATGGTTCATTGTGTCCATTTTAACCTTATTTGGGTTATAGCATTTTTTAAAGCCACAATATGTTTTGGGTGTCTGTGTTGTGCGTTGCTTTCAAATAACTGCAGAGAAAGGCTTGCTCAAAACGATTGAGAATTTTCTCTGGAATTAAAGTACCTTCCACATAGTACTGCGCATTTTATAGGCTAAAATAGTAGTGAATGCAGAAAATTAACCCCAACTATCTACTCCTAATCAATTGGGCATGTGGAACTAAAATACCGATAATTCATATGCAAAACAAATGAAAGATTAAATTAGCTACTTTGGCAGCCTCTCAGAACACCAATATTTTCGATTCAGGTCGAAACATCCACAATCAACTCCAGGGCATCATTCATACCTGGACTGCAATAAAAATTGCTAATGGGATTTGTGGCTAATGCTGAGCTTGGATATTAAATTTTCTCATTGTCATACCACAGGAAAACTGTTGTCAGAATGTTCATTTCAAAGCCTCTCTAAGGTATGCAATACTCATAAGTAGCAACCAAATTGAGCAAGAAGAGCTTTCTCACAGCTGATATGTCCTGCTCGTTGTAAAGTAATATTCTTCAGCATGCTTATAGAAAATATAAGATTGTGGCACTGTCTCAAGCAACAAACGAAGTAAAAAATAATGCCCTTTTTTTTGCAATCTTCCCCTACCTGAATACGAATGTGATTGTTTGAAATATTCTTTTGTTAATTGTTCCTGAACATGGATTCTTCTAATACCAGCAGCTGAGATAATACCAGCAGCTGAGATGATACTAGCACAATAAGGTGGATAGTGGAAATCCCCAAACAAGAAGAATGACCATTATGGAAATCTCAACAAAAATAATGACAATTGTCTTTTAAGTATGGTGCAGCTGATTAGCTACGACGGGCCAATGACTTATTTTCTAGATAAATGTTCACCTCATAGTGAAGTCAAAAACATGTTTGTTGAGAGGTTGAAGAATTGCTTGCAAGTCTCCATCTAAAATTGTGTTTGTTTTTAATAGACTTCTGGGCATTGACATTGTAACAATTCCACAGTTCTAAATAAAAAATAGTAGGTAGATAAATGTTTTTTGGATTAATCACATTATTAGGATTTGGTCTGCGTTTTGAACCATCTAGTGTGGTTCATCCTCAGGACAAGGTGACCAAGAAAACCGATCTCATTGAATAAATAGTAAGGACGCCTCATTGCCCAGTGAAAGCGGTTAAAACTAGCCATTATTTGACTTCGTTAGTTAATAAGTTATAATATTAAGTTATTCTTAAAATTTTAAAAACTTTTAATATTCTAACTTATTAACTAACCAAGTCAAATAACAGCTAGTTTTAACAGCTATTACCGGGCAATGACGCATCCTTGCTATTTATTCAATGAGATCAGTTTCCTTCTTCACCTTGTCATAAGGATAAACCACATTAGATGGTTCGAAACGTCGACCAAATCCTAATGATGTGATTAATTCGAAAGACATTTATCTACATAATGGATCACAAAAGTCTTAGATCTAACCATAGTAGGATAGTTTATATATCTAATCTAGTTATTAGCTCAGTAAGCTCCGCAGAACATTAACATTAAAACATTGGGCACTTAGAATCACCAAATTCATGGAAGCACAATGGAGGAAACTTTAAAAACAAAATTTAAAAAACATAGCACCAAGTCCAATTCTTAACAGAAGAATTTATCATCTTGCCAATGTCAATATCTCCCATGCTAAAAGAGCCACCTCACTCTTCTTCGAGAATCTCAAAAGATCTTCTTCCTCTATATGCCTATAAGATATGCTATATGCCTATAAGATATGCAATCCCAATAGAATAGAAGAGTACCCCCGACTCAAAAGAAAAAACACAACACATGCATCAATGATGGGTATGCAAAAAGGACACCAATGTATCCTTACCTAGCCCTGCCATAGAAACATTTTTAAGAATGCTCTTTGCTATAGCTATTGTTTACAATTCATTTGCAATGACAATGTCTGTATCATGACGGTTCATCTTGTGCATTTGTTCAGCATTAATGGCATTGAAGCTTACTTGGTACTGTTAGGAGAAACCGAACAATGAAGAATTAAAACATAGTATATAGGTTTCTCTTAAATAAACTATATTGATGAATGATTTAAGTGCTCGCATATGATGCCTGCAACAAATCATGAATGGATGTGAAAGACTACTGTGACAAGCATGAAGGCTTTTTCTTGATAAGCCCGAAGAGTTATTTTGATTGGCAATATCTCTTCCTAAATACCAAAGGTGAGAAACCGAACAATGAAGAATTAAAACATAGTATACAGGTTTCTCTTAAATAAACTATATTGATGAATGATTTAAGTGCTCGCATATGATGCCTGCAAAAAATCATGAATGGATGTGAAAGACTACCGTGACTAGCATGAAGGCTTTTTCTTGATAAGCCCGAAGAGTTATTTTGATTGGCAATATCTCTTCTTAAATACCAAAGGTGATCATGCTTTCTGTACCTATTTTCTCAAAAGCCTGGAGACTTTTCTTGACTGGCGAAGTCTCTTCTTAAATCGCAAAGGTGATCATGAATTCTTAACTTATTTTCTCTGTCCACCTCCACGAGAAACTGCTTTCTCAATTTTGAGATCCCAAAAGTACTTTCGGCTTTTTCCATTCCACATTTTTATGCTCTTATCACAGTCTTCTCTTAACAAAATTTAAATCTATCCAGATGATCTTCCCCGTAAGATTTGTCATTTTCTCCACAAAATGAGTAGCTCTTAAATACTTTCAAAGATTAAGACACTCCATCACATGCCATTAACAGTTCACCTACCAGATATTCAAATCCTCGGTCTAAATGACGCTAAAACAAGGCATGAAAGCAAAAGAGCTCTACAGAGTATTCTCTATTTAGCCATGCCAGCTTATAAATTAATGACTCCCAATCCCTGAGAGTGTGAGAACATACTTGTCACGAGATGTCACCAAAATTGAGCTCTTTGGCGAAGTGCCTTCATTGACAAAAAAAAATCTAGCTGATTGGCATGATCTACATCTTCTAAAATTATGAGGGCATGAATAGATTTAAGATGTTTCTAACCATCTCTATAGCTGAATCAATATGATTAATTTGTCAATCCAACTGCATCAAACTCTTAAGAAGTGAACAAGACCTATGATCCACAGTAATTTGGAATTTTGAAGAGTTCTTTTACGACTAATGTCTTTCCTACTCCACCCAAGCCCACGATTCACGCAAACTCAGGTTTCATGTTTCATGTTGTCTTCTCAAAATCTTTCAACTTTTCATGCAAACCAGTTGGATATTTATCCACATTGAAGGGTCATCATTCAACATTTTTCATAATGCATTGAATAATCCTGCCCATGAATTTCAAATGTTACTAATCAGTGTACCAAACATAGGACCTCATCTGCAGCTGATTTACTGGGTTTCTTCATGCCAAAGAGTGCCTTGAGCCACCTGCTTGGTGCCCCTTTTCTCCTAACACACCTTCACAAAAATAACTACACTTCAATGCCTCTAGCTTTGCCGTAAACCTCTCCAACTGGAAGCAAATTCCTCTAACCAAAACACCCGTTACACCAAGAGTTAAAAATGAAAACAGAAGCAATTTGATGCCCAAAGCTAGCCTTAGACATATATCTCAAGAACAAACAGATAACCCTGTAAAAACTAACTTCAAAACTTAGGACCCAAATGCTTAATCCTCTAGCTTTGCCGTAAACCTCTCCCACTAGAAGCAAATTCCTCTAACCAAAACACCAGTTACACCAAGAGTTAGAAATGAGAACAGAAGCAATCTGATGCCCAAAGCTAGCCTTAGACATATATCTCAAGAGCAAACAGATAACCCTGTAAAAACTAACTTCAAAGCTTAGGACCCAAATGCTTAATCTTCCGTCAGAAAGCTCCACTCCACCTACCCACATTAACAGCCCCTTGTTGTCTCTATCCAATTCACTAAAACCCATGCCACCAAATCCCTAAATTTAAGCAAATCTTTCTTCAGGATCAGAGACCATCCGCCAAATTCGACAATCTCATCCTCTGACAACGGAATTCAGTACCGAAAATTACACTTAAAGGCTACATTTTAGCATCATGTACCTCTTACAAGTTGTTGTGCCACCAACAGAACTGGACTCCGAGAATATGCTCTGAGAATACGCACGGAACATAAGCATGAACATGGAAGAGCAAAAACTCTTGTAAATCCTGTAAAGAACAACATCTAACAAGTTGGTGCATCTCTTGTGATTTTTTTGTGTTTAATAATTGGATATAAATATAATTATGTTATTTTAATTGTTATTCACAGATGTTTAGTGAATGGTCCGGTAAGAAGTAATCGGTCATTTCAGTGTCAGGTTGAGTACCAAATGCATAAGTTATCTAAATATAATAACAAATTATATTAAAAAAAATATATTTTCATTTTTAAATTTTAAATCTCAATTTTGTAAATTGCTTTTCAAGATTTAATACATAATCTTCAACTAAATAACTATTTATTTTGCAATTATTCTTCTAACTATTTTAAAATTAAAAAATAAAATGTTCCAAAACTGAGTGACCACTTCACATTCTTTATAAAATATAGCCTTTTATCTTTTTAAAATCTTATATGGTGATCGCAATTGCTAAAAAGATGCCAAAAAGACAAATTAATTTTGGAAGCTTGTGTCAAATGTTGCATTTTGAATCCTTCACAAATATGGATATTTAGGTATCCTATATAATCTTATAAAATCATGCAAAAACAATTTTTTGAAACTTTGTGAATCATTCGTTCAATGAAAAATAACATTTTCAAGGATTTTGAAGCTATTACAAATCCTAAAAAGAACAAATATTATAAGACAATGAAAATTTAGCAAAAAAAGCTAAATAAAGAAGCTTTCAAAAGCTTACAACAATGTAAATAAAGGGTCTTTAAAAATTTACAACAAGACCAATAATACTTGTTAAAGAGGAGACAAAAATTTAAGTAAGGGTCTTTCAAATACTTACAACAGGACCAATAGTACTTGTTAAAGAGAAGAAGAAAAAATGTTAAGTAAAAGGCGTTTCGAAAACTTACAACCAAACCAATAAGACTTGTGAAAGAAAAGAGAAAAGCATGATTTCAACGTTAGTGCAAGTTTTGTAAAGGTTAATTTTTTGCCGAGTTTTGGCAATGTTTACAAATTTTCTAAATGTTAATTTTTTAGAAATGCATAATATTTGTGAAGTTGTTAGAAAATTTAAATTATTTTGGTATTATTATTATTTTTGTGTGTAACAATATATTGTAATATATTTTTAAAGTTTAATGAAATTATAATTAAAAAAAGGGTCAAATTCTATTAATTTTTTCACAGATTTCTTTAAATTACAAATAATCAACAAATTACAAACAATTTCAATCCTCTTTCTAAGCATCCAATATCTTTATTGCACCAATAACTTTCAAAGAATTACAATATTATTTTGATTTATTTATATCATAATTTTTTTTAATATCTTAATATTTATTTTATCTTAATAACAATAATTATCTTTTACATAATAAGCAACAAAGCTCCATATTACATATGTTTTATAATTTTTACTTTCACTGAGATTTAAGCTCCATATTACATATGTTTTATAATTTTTACTTTCACTGAGATTTGAAGTTAGTTTTCCAATATAGAGGAATGTTTAACCAACACTATTGCTCAAAGGAATGGAAGCATTATCTTTAACTTTATCTTTAACCAAAACAGGTAAACCAACGGGTAAAATTGCAGAATTGTTTATTTTATTTTATTTTTTGTAAATTCAGTGGGTCCATTCCATTTTCTATTTATATTTTAAAGGCAGGCTACAAAATATAAAAGTTAACAGTTAAAACTTGGCCTCAACCTGCCCGCAGGAAACCAGGTCTGTTGGCCATCTAAAAGCATGATAAGCGGTCCAAAACTGAAATTGTTTCATCCTCCTAAACTTTTCCTGAGCTGTCTGTTCTATGATTCCTATACTTACTATCCTAAAGCAGTTTATAGTTTGATTTCTAAACAGTAATATCATCAAAATTTAAGACACCATTGATTTCATTCTTTCTGAAAGGCATATTGTTTATATATAACAGCATGTGCGATTTATTCACAGTAGTAATGATCTGAAAATACAAAGATTGATTGGCAATGTCGAATGAGCTATAGATGTCTATAACATTTGGAACTTTTATCAGAATTAAATTGTATGCTTAGAACAGAACAGCGATTTGTATGCCCTGTACACAGGACAACAATAGATTGTATAGATATTCTTTTTTTTTTTAACAGAGAAAAAAACGCTGTTTTTATATTTATGTGAAAAAAAGTCCGTCCGACAAAGCATTCTCCTCTGATAGGAAGACACCCTATGCACAGGAGAATAGGGTAATCCAAGGCAGAGGGGAGAATAAGAAGCACATACCCCCTACAGGAACCTGTATAGAGGCCTAAGGAGATCCAAATGATATCAGAAATACAATATAGCCTATGCCTACAAGCAAATAATAGATACTATCCAGGCGGAAATACATCAGGTCACAAATGACCCATGGAGAACAGAAAGGAAAAAATATGCAGCAGATGAAAAGGTGACATATATACAGACCAAAATGTCGTAGAGGTAAGGAGAGCGCCCTGTACTCGATCATCCAGTTGATCCAAATATAAAGCAGCACATTCAGGCATGACAGAAATGGGGGCATCCTGTTACGACCCAGAGTGAACAAAGAAGGCAACCAAGGCATGTTACCAGTCGACAAAATCAGGAGCAGATCAATAGACCGATCCGTGAGCCATTCGATAGAAAACAATACCCTGAACAAATGAAGAGGGCTATACACCATAAACGATTAAGAGAGACTGCAGGATCCAATAGATAGAGAGAGATCCAGCCACACCAGAACCCAAGGATTAAACCCAATTGCTGAGTGCCAAGTAACATCCCCATGATAAACAAATGTATAATGAAGGTCCGAGTAAATAAAAAACAGCAGGCATGTCCTGCCTCATTACGAATGTCCCCAAAGATACCCGGGAAGGTAAGGGTCAGTGAGACAATCGACAAAGGTAAAAACCGGCTCCAGACGTAGATGCAGAGACCAGTGTGTGGATAAGCTACCCATCAATGTGAAGAACCTACGGATCAAATCTGAAAGAGGCCCTTTCTCTGTTGTCCCTAAAACGAATGACTGTGACGTGGCCAAAATTATGTTCCAACCCCAGCTTTGAGAGTCTATCCGCCCTCCCGTTTAATTCTTTGTATATGTGGTGGAGGGAGGCTCTCTGAAATTGAAAAAGAACATAGAGAGTACGGTCAACCCACCCACTGAGGCTTGAAACCCTGAGATTTTTTCTGCCCGAAATGCCGCCTATGACGAGTTGGGAGTCCCCATAGATGTCTATGGAAGGGAGCCCCAAGTGATGGGCCACAAGGAGCCCACTCCACAGTCCCATGATCTCAGCTTTATTGTTAGATCCCTGGACCCCGTTCCAAATTATATGGAAGCGCTCCTCTGCTTCCAGTTTAATCCAAGCACCACAGCCGCATATACCATCCTGTTGTGCTCCATCAAAGAATAACGCCGGTATGCGAATGCAGTGAGGCCTAAGCCTGTAGGACAGATCCTTGTCTACCTTATCCGGTATAGGATTAATCTGAAGCCAATCCAGAATGTGTGTGTAAATCCTGTTGGAATCCCAACTCCCCCCATTAAACAGCATGTTATTTCTACTACACCAAATTTCCCAGCATGTATAGTATGGAAGGGCATTTTTCCCAGCACCCTTTGTTGCCCAATAGTCATATGCATGGTCCTGTGAAATCGGCCTCCATGGTGGGGCGTCAATCCAGTGAGAGAACATATCCCAAAGTCCAATAGTCACCCTGCATTCAATGTTTAGAGTCCTAACTGAGAACAGAACAACAACAAATAGCATGTGCAAAATACAGCAATTTATATGCATATTTACAGTTTTGGGTCACAATATTACTGGTTGAAATTCAGTGCCTAAAGAGGAGAACGAGATTCGATAACAGCCATAGCAACATTTACTGGAATGAGATTCGATAATAACAACATTTATGAGATCCCATAAACTAATTCAGAGGAGAATGAGATTTAGTTCATTTATGCACAGAACAAGAAGACACCAATAGGATATTAACCCTTTTAAGGTTTCAACTTTCAACAAGCAAGTGCATGCGGGCATTAACCTTTTTTTTTTTTAAATGCGTTTTGGATCCACGTGCGTTGGGCAATGGCCTCAGGATACATTTCCCAGACAGCTCTAGGTCAATTCCAAATTCGGGGGTCGTTTCCGGGCAGATCCATTCCAGTGATCTGCAGTTCCGTCTTCTTTGCCAAAAGGCTTCAGCATCACTGACATACATATATATTCATGTCATGTTGGGAACTGCCATTATCTGTTGGATAATATGTTGTAATGAAGGACAGAGCATAGAATCCCAAAACATGAGGAATATTGGTTTTTCGAAACTTCACATGTCACCATTGCAGTGGAATCTAATTTGTGAAACCAACAAAATTGGAATGGAATGTTCAATGGACTTCTCGGGCGAACAAATGGTATTTAATTTCCATTCCTAACAAATTTTCGTCTCAGAGCAAGTTCAGATCTTCAATTCAATTTCTCGTCCATCTGATGGTTCATTGTGTCCATTTTAACCTTACTAGGCTTATAACATTTTTTTAAGCCACAATATGTTTTGGTGTGTGTGTTGTGCCTTGCTTTCCAAATAAATCAAATGCAAAACAAATGAAATATTAAATTAGCTACTCTGGCATCCTCTCAAAACACCAATATTTTCGATTCAGGTAGAAACATCCACAATCAACTCCAGGGCATAATTCATATCTGGACTGCAATAAAAATTGCTAATGGGATTTGTGGCTCATGCTGAGCTTGGATGCTAGATTTCCACATTGTCGTACCACAGGAAAACTGTTATTAGAATGTTCATTTCAAATCCTCTCTAAGGGATGTAGTGAACATAAGTAGCAACCAAATTGAGCAAGAAAATCTCTCTCATAACTGATATGTCCTGCTCTTGGTACATGAATATTCTTCAACATACCCATAGAAAAGATATTATTGTGGCACTGCCTCAAGCAACAAACGAAATAAAAACCAATGCTTACATTTTGCAATCTTCCCCTACCTGACACTGTCAACAACACACTAATCGCTAACATCTAAGGGATGCATAGTAAATATGAATACGATTTTTGTTAGGTGTTCCTTAACATGGAGTCTTCTAATACCAGCTGAGATGATACTAGTACAATAAGGTGGACAGTGGAAATCCCCAAAACAAGACGAATGGCCATTATGGAAATCTCCCGAACAAAAACAATTACAATTATTATAATCACAATGACAATTGTCTTTGCAACAGTATGGTGCAACTGATCAACTACGATGGGCCAATGACTTCCTTTCTAGATAAATATTCACCTGATAGTGAAGTCAAAAACATGTTTGTTGAGAGGTTGAAGATTTGCTTGCAAGTCTCCTAAAAACAGTGTTTGTTGCCAATAGACTTCTGGGCATTGACATTGTAGCAATCCCTGAGTTCTAAATCAAAAATAGTGGGGTCGTTTATATATCTAATCTAGTTATTAGCCCAGTAAGCTCTGCAAAACATTAACATCAAAAAATTGGGCACTTAGTATCACCAGATTCATGGAAGCACAATAGAGGAAACTTTAACAAAATTAAAAATGCATAGCACCCAATCCAATTCTTAACAGAAGAATTTTTTATCTTGCCAGTGTCAATAGCTCCCACAGAGTGCTAAAAAAGCCACCTCACTCTTCTTAGGGAATCTCAAAAGGTCTTTTTCCTCTATATGCTTATAAGATATGCAATCCCCATAAAATAAAAAAGTATACCCAAACTCCAAAGTAAAAAACAGCACATGCATCAATTGGTATGCAAAAAGGACACCAATGTATCCTTATCTGGCCCCTGCCTTTGAAGCATTTTTAGGAATGATCTTTGCTACAACTTTTGTTAAAAAATCATTTGCAATGTCAATGTTTGTATTATGATGGTTCATCTTGTGCAGTTGTTCAACTTTAATGACATTGAAGCTTACTTGCCACTGTTAGGGAAAACCAAACAATGAAGAATTAAAACATAGCATACAGGTTTCTCTTAAATAAGCTATATTGATGAATGCTTACATATGATGCCTTCAACAAATCAAGAATGGATGCCATAGACTATTGTGACAAGCTTGAAGGCTTTTTTTTATAAGCCTGAAGACCTTTTTTTATTGGCAATTTCTCTTCTAAAATACCGAAGGTGATCATGCTTTCTAAACCTATTTTCTCAAAAGCCTAGAAACTTTTCTTGACTGGAAACATCTCTTAGGTGATCATGGATTCTTAAATTATTTTCTCTGTTCACCTCCACGAGAAACTGTTTTCTCATGTGAGATCCCAAAAGTTTTTTCCGCCTTATTCCATTCCATAGTTTTATGGTCTTATCACAGTCTTTCTCATAACAAAAGGTAAATCTATCCAAATGATCTTCCCAGTAAGATTTGTCATTTTCTCAACAAGAGTAGCTCTTAAATACGTTCAAAGATTAAGACAATCCATTACATGCCATTAAGAGCTCATCTACTAGATATTCAAATACCTGAGCTTGTGAGAACATGGTGTAACCAAAATTGAGATATACCTTCATTGAAAAAAATGCATCTCGCTCATTGACATGATCTACATCATCGAAAATTATGAGGGCATGGACAGATTTAAGATGTTTCTAAGCATCTCTATAGCTTAATCAATATGATCAATTTGTCAATCCAACCTCATCAAACTCTTAAAAATGAACAAGACCTAGGATCCACAGTAATTTGAATTTATTTTTAAGAATTCTTTTACAACTAGTGTCTTTTCTACCCCACCCAAGCCCACGATTCACAAAAACTCAACTTTCATGCTTTATTGCTACCGAAATAATGTTGTTTTTTCAAAAAATTTGAACTTCTCATCCAGACCATGTAATATACTTCAGTAAAGAAATGATACCCTTTTGTAATGATGCTTGATAAAATGACAAACTAGAGTAACATACTTCTTAATATATGGAAAGAATGCCATAAAATAATATGAGCATAAACTTGATTATAATACCCATATCCATAAAATCCATAAAGGTGCATGATTAAAATATCCATAAACTCCATAAGCATAAAGGTGCATACGATGTATTATGAATCTCTATTTAAATACACATAAATGGACTTCAAGAGAACACTTTATTACTACTCAGCCCAAGGTAGTTTGACCATGCGTGAAGGGTGGGCAATCACACGGTAAAGTGGAATCGTGAGCTTGGCATGATATTAACACAGAAAATTAAAATGATGCACAATTCTCCCTTTACTGAAGAAATAAAATAAACTAAACCAGCTAGGGTGATCAGAGAAACCACCGAAGTTGGGTTTGCTTACTAGGGTGAGATTCTCAAATCTCACCGAAGGAAGCTTGAGGATCTCACCTGAAATCCTCTCTTGAAAACTCGCATGAGCCCTCAAAAATATCTCAAAGAAAGATCCCAATGAGTTGCTCTCATTCCTCCTCCTCTTTTTATAGATGGGCTACTAAGAAAAACCATGGGAAAATACCTGGGGTCAAAACAACCAAAAGGAAAAACCATGGGAAAATACAAGAAATACCATGGGTCAATACCAACAAGAAATACCATGGGTCATTGCCGCTTATTCACTACTTTATTTATTAGTCTTCTACTATTGTGATTTGGTCCAACCGGTTAAACGGTTGGGGATATTACAGCTCCCCCTACCCAAAATTGCTTGCCCTCAAGAAATTTCAATGTTGGATGTTGCAATATGTGTTCTCCTTCCCAAGTGGCATCCTCGACGGGCAGATCTTTCCATCGTACCAAATATTCGCGGATGATTCTGCTTCGAAGCTTCCTTTCTCGAACCTCCAACACCTCCTCAGGAACCAGTTGAAGATGGCCCTCTTCATCTAATGGCGGTAATTCTGGTGATGATTTTATGTTTGATCCTAATGATTTCTTCAAATAGGAGACATGACAGATGTTATGAATTCTGCTCCCTGCGGGAAGCTCTAGCTCATATGCCACTTCTCCTATTTTTCGGACAACTCGATAGGGCCCATAAAATCGTGGCTTTAATTTTTCTGCCCCCTTCTGCTTCAAAGTAGACTGCTTGTATGGCTGAAGCCGGAGATAAACCATATCTCCTACTTCGAAACTCCTCTCTATCCTTTGACGATTTGCATATAAATTCTGTCGATTCTGTGTCGTCTGCAGATTGTCTTTGAGGGCTCTCAGAATATCCTGACACCCCTGGATCCAATCCTTTGCCAAAGGTGCTCTACTATCTCCAAACATTGTATCTACAAAAGATAGTGCCTCATATCCATATAAGGCTCGGAAAGGTGACATCCCTATGGACATGTGATAAGTGGTGTTATAGCAGTATTCTCCTAAGTACAACCACTTGGTCCATGCTCGTTGTTGTCCTATGACATAATCTCGTAAGTAACCTTCCACCCATTTATTCACTGCTTCTGTCTGTCCATCTGTCTGCGGGTGATAACTGGTACTAGGAGTGAGTTCTGTTCCAGCCAACCTAAATAATTCTTGCGAAAATGCTCCCATAAATCTACTGTCACGGTCACTCACAATGGTTTTGGGCAAACCATGTAGACGGAATACCCCTTGGAAAAATGTTTCTGCTATTTGAGATGCAGAACTTTTGGAGGGGATTGCAAAGAAGTGAGTGTACTTGGTGAGACGATCCACCACCACAAAAATACAATCTTTGCCTTGTGAAAAAGGTATCCCTGTAATGAAATCCATGGATATACTCTCCCATTTTTGTTCCGAAATAGGTAGTGGTTGTAATAAACCTGCCAGGTGTGTATGTTCAACCTTATTACTTTGACAGGTACCACATTCTTAAACATATTTGATAATGTCCTTCTTGAGTCCTTTCCATGCGAACCTTTCCCTGATGGTCCTATAAGTCTTCAGAAAGCCTGGATGTCCAGCTAAAGGGGAGTCATGGGCTGCTTGTAGAATCTTCATCTTAGTTTGAGACTCAGGTACTAGATAGATTCGATCCTTATAATACATAATATCATTGACAACTCTATAACGGATGTCTGATGACTGTCCGTCAAGGATCTCACAAGCTAATTGATTTTTTGAGTATTCCACCAAAAGATGGGACTTCCAGTCATCTACAATATCTATGAGAGAGAAGGTAGCTGGTCTCCTTGACAAGGCATTTGCAACTGCATTGTTTTTACCTTTGACATATTCAATCTCAAAATCATAGGCTTGGATCTTACTGACCCATTTTTGCTACCTTTCATTTAATCCCTTCTGATCGAGGAAGTATTTGAAACTATTGTGATAAGTTTTGACTTTGAACCGATTCCCCACTAGATATGGACGAAACTTGGCCAATGCATGCATAATAGCCAACATTTCTTTGTCATAAATGGAGTAAGAGCGTTCATAATTACGCAACTTTCTACTCTCAAAAGCAATGGGATGATGGTTCTGTGTTAGGACAGCCTCGATTCCTTCCCCAAAAGCATCACACTCCAATACAAAGGGTTGAGAGAAGTCTGGCAAGGCTAGAATTGGACATGAACTCATGACTTCCTTCATCTGCTCAAAAGTCTCCTGGGTTGTTTCTGTCCATACAAAGGCTCCTCTTTTTGTCAAGTCAGTAAGAGGGGCTGCTAGTTGTGAATATCCCTTTACAAATCTTCTGTAATAAGTGCAAATACCCAAGAAGCTCCTTAACTCTGTTACATTTTTGGGAGTTGGCCAATTGAGAATGGCCTCAATCTTCTCTTGGTGGACCTTAACACCTTGGCTCCCGATGATGTGACCCAGATATAGCATTTTTGTCATCCCAAACTCACATTTATAGATTTTGGCATAAAATTGTTGTGCCTCCAATATTCCCAAGACCTCGTCCAGGTGCTGCAGATGCTCTTCCCATGTTTCACTGAAGATCAGGATGTCGTCAAAGAAGACCAAAACAACTTTACGCAGTTGCTTGTTGAATATAAGGTTCATGCACGACTGGAATGTTGCAGGGGCATTGGTCAACCCGAAAGGCATCACTAGGAACTCATAATGTCCATAGTGGCATCTAAAAGTTGTTTTTGGAATGTCTTGATCACGAACCCTGATCTGGTGATACCCTGAGCGAAGGTCAATTTTTGAGAAGTATTTGGCTCCCTTTAACTCATCCATCAATTCGTCGATCCTGGGGATAGGATATTGATTTTTGATGTTCTTCTTATTCAGTGCTCGATAATCTATACACATCCTCAGGGACCCATCCTTTTTCTTAACCAAGACTATTGATGAAGCAAAGGGGCTCGAGCTCGGTCGAATGTGTCCTAATGCCAACAATTCTTTTATTGCCTTTTCTATCTCATCCTTGTACACTTTGAGGTGCCGATAAGGGGTAGTGATGACAGCTTGGACCCCTTCTTCTAGTTCGATGATGTGCTCAAATCCCCTATCAGGTGGACGTCCTGGGGGAATATCTCCAAAGAGCTTCTGGTATTTTTGCAATAGTGCCATAATATCAGGTGAGTACTCCTTGTGTTGTTCTACTGGTTTCTTCTCCATGATTCGGCACTCTACTACCCATACAATATCCCCATGTCGGAGGTCTGCCTCCATCCGATTGGATGTCACAACCTTGGGAGGATATGCATGCATTCCTCTCAACTTCACCTTTTTACCATCCGGTCCTGTGAATGCGAGTTCCAAGTCTTGGTAGTTTACGGTATGAGTTCCGATAGAATATAGCCATTGTACCCCCAATACTACATGAGATTCTAGGCAATCTACAACAAAGAAATTATCTGTAACTTTGTAGTTTCCCATTGTTAGGCTCATGTTAGGAACTATCTTAGTGCAGGGCATGTGGTTGTGCTCTTTCTTTCCAGGAATCAAAACTGTAAAGCCTTCAAATTCTTCAGTGGCTAGTCCCCTTCTAGCTACAAATTCTACATCAATGAAGTTGTGGGAGGCCCCACCATCAATTAGCACAGTAACCTTTTGTCCTTGTATGGTGCCCCTAACCCGGAGGGTGTGATATCTTGGGACCCCTATCAGAGAGGCAATGACTCCTTCCTGGACTTCTTCCTGTATTTCTCCCATGCCTTGTGATTCCCCTTGATCGAGCTCTGGATCCTCTTCCTCATCTTCACTTTCAGAAAATACTTCAATATAGTGGGCCTTCCCTTTAGTACACCGATGTCCCGGTCCCCAAGG
Source organism: Pinus albicaulis (assembly GCA_034641835.2). NCBI lineage: Eukaryota > Viridiplantae > Streptophyta > Pinopsida > Pinales > Pinaceae > Pinus > Pinus albicaulis. The sequence goes on along the minus strand of CM076569.1, from coordinate 450,214,357 downwards.
TTCTTGACAAGAGAAGCATAGCCTTCTCCTTCTGAGATATTTTCTAGTCTCATCATCCAGCTTCCCCTTACCAAATTGTTCATGTTGTTGCTTCTTAACTTCCTTCCCTTTTTGAGGAATAGAGAATGTAGGTAGGAATCTATTCTTGGGTACTGCATCCTGCATATCCCTTGCCCGGTTAATTGCATCTTGCAAGGTGGTGGGTTGGTAGGCCCTAACCCAACCTCGTAGGGGTTCTGAAAACCCTTCTATAAATAACATGACCAACTGGGTCATGGAGAGGTCGTTGACCATTACTGCAAGCCTCTGGAATTCTACAACATAAGATTCTCCCTGTCTGTCGGAGCTGGGTTAGCTCACGGAAGTATATCTCAGGATCCTTCCTATCAAATCTTTCTATTAACCTCTATGTGAATTATGTATAAGAGATGATGTTGGCATGTCCGAGAGTGGTCATACCATGTTGCCACCATTCATGTGCTTCTCCATCAAGATGAAGTGTGGCGTATTTGATGGCATCCTTCTCCCGCATGGGATTGAGCTGGAAATATGTATCCAGTTTCTGTACCCATGACCGTGCTAAACACTTCGACGATCCATCAAAATAAGGAAGAGTTACCTTTCCCACAACCTTCTGCAAATATACGTTTGACTGATGGCCCCCATATGTGGTTGCCTTCCTTTGTTGTTTGCTCCTCATGTAGTAAAAGTCATTAAGGCTCAGGGTTGTTTTCACGTTGGGAGGCAATGTATCATATTCTTTCATCCAAGTGGTAACTGTCTCTGCAATAGGTGAAGGGCAGTCTTGCTCCCTGGAGGATTCATCCAAAAATGGAGGCATGGTTGGCCGACAAAAAGGGCTGCTCCGAGTGTTGATGTGTTCGTGTAATGGGTCGTTGCTACGAACATTGATATACTCCTGCGGTGGACCATCCCCACCTGAATGGGAACCTCCTTCCCCATTATTGCTTTGCACATTAGGTTGCCCGATCTGTGCTTTAAGGAGTTCTATGATGGTGTCTTGAGTGTCAGCGATCCTTTGTAAATCATCTTCAAGTTTGGTATTTTCGTGATCACCCATTGGTCTTTCTTCCCCTTCGTTTTTCCCTTGACTCCTAGCCCTTTTTCCTTCCCAATTAACAATAATACCCTTCTGTTTATCCTTCCTTGGCATCCCACAACTGGACAAGATGAGGGTCTGATACCACTGTAATATGCTTGAGTAAAGAAATTACACCCTTTTGTAATGATGCTTGATAAAATGTCAAACTAGAGTAACATACTTCTTAATATATGGAAAAAATGCTATAAAATAATATGAGCATAAACTTGATTATAATACCCATATCCATAAAATCCATAAAGGTGCATGATTAAAATATCCATAAACTCCATAAGCATAAAGGTGCATACGATTTATTATGAATCTCCATTTAAATACACATAAATGGACTCCAAGAGAACATTTTATTATTATTCAGCCCAAGACAGTTTGACCATGCATGAAGGATGGGCAATCACATGGTAAAGTGGAATCGTGAGGTTGGCACGATATTAACACAAAAAATTAAAATGATGCACAATTCTCCATTTACTCAAAAAATAAAATAAACTAAACCAGCTAGGGTGATCAGAGAAACCACCGAAGTTGGGTTTGCTTACTAGGGTGAGATTCTCAAATCTCACCGAAGGAAGCTTGAGGATCTCACCTAAAATCCTCTCTTGAAAACTCGCCTGAGCCCTCAAAAATATCACAAAGAAAGATCCCAATGAGTTTCTCTCATTCCTCCTCCTCTTTTTATAGACGGGCTACTTAGAAAAACCATGGGCAAATACCTGGGGTCAAAACAACCAAAAGGAAAAACCATGGGAAAATACAAGAAATACCATGGGTCAATACCAACAAGAAATACCATGGGTCATTGCCGCTTATTCACTACTTTATTTATTAGTCTTCTACTATTGTGATTTGGTCCAACCGGTTAAACGGTTGGGGATATTACAGACCAGTTGGATCTTTAGCCACATTGAAGGGTAATCATTTAGCATTTTTCATGATGCATTGAATAACCCTGCCCATGAATTTCGCATCGTGACTAATCAGTCTACCAAACACACATTACTTTAAGTATTTGTGCTTTTCTAAAAATAATCTAAAATCTGAATTGAAATTAAAATTAAAATTAACCATTTAACCCTAAAGCTTATACGCACTTGACTGCTTAAAAAATCCAAACCTAGAGCACATCTATAGTAATAGATAATACAATCAGTATAGATGTATCTCCGCCAATATATCAATACATCAATACAATCCATATAGATACATCTACCCAAAAGTTTGCAGTGCTTAAAGATGTAATATGGTCTATCAATACAAATCTATTTTCACAAAAAAAAGCAATGCTTAATAGATATGTGTAGAAATAAAACTTAAAATTTATACAGAAACAAATACAGGGCTAAACTGTTACATGCCTTGACTTGAAAGCTGAGAGAAAGATGTCAAAGAGGCCAGTTCTCCCATTTTCAAGTTTATGGGGCATCTCCTTTTTTTTTTTGTGAATTTACAATGCTTGGGCATACTAGCAGTCCATCAATGTCTATCTCTCGTATCCTTGCCGACGTTTTTAAGAATTTCATTCAGAAATGTTTGGCCTATATATGCATGAGGCTCTTAAATGCATATTATTCAGTCTCCCATCACACCAGACCCCATACAGAGGATCACAACATTTTTCAAGATACTAGACAAGGCATCAAGGACTGGTTGACCAATAGATATTCAGCCTCTAGATCAGTAAGGATCCGTGAGACCTCACCCCGCCACACGATATCTCAGATCCATTCCTAGCAGATGGATGTATACAGGCAAACTCCCAGACAATGATTTAATGAACAATCCACACTTTCCACGGGCTCTTTATCCAGCTGACAGAGTTTGTTGAGTTTTCTTCAGTGTTCTTCATTCAGCCCTTCATTGGGCGAACAGAGTTTGTTGAGTTTACTTTTAATAGGCCTCAGATGATAGGAGAGATAAGTATGATCCTTAGACCTATTAGCTCTTAGAGAAAAACTTATTAGCTCTTAGATCTTCTCTGTCAGTTGTAGCTATTTGGTTTTCCAGCTTTGTATTGACATCCATTTTGTCCTAATCTATGGCACATAAATATAATTCTATTACGCTATCTTATCTATCTGCCAAATCTCAAAAGAATTGAAACCATAAAAAACTGGAATAATGGGATGAGGACTAGTTCATTTAGACAAGATTTGAAGGAAGTTGTCATAATGGTGCTTTCAATCTGAAGAATTAAGTTATATTTTTCATACTATTCCTAGTAATTTATAAAGGCTCACAATCCATGGAAAATAATACGGCGGTAGAGATGACTTGCGACTGTGTTCTTGACATCTGGGCCACGATAAAAGAAACTGGCTGGGGGTGTATAGATATGCCGCAATGGAGGTGGAGGCAGACGCAGAGGCAGATGATGCGCCATTAGTAAATGCACAATCGGAATTAGGAGGAAGCGATGCCCATTAAATCTCGATTTTAGCGGCAACTATTGGATCCAGATGGGGAAGAGGGTTGGAACGTTTTCGTGACAGTGCAAATAACGAAAGGAGGAGATCACGTGCAGGTTTAGAGAAATTCAGAGACCATTACTAAGGAAGGAAACCAAAAAAAACTAGCTCAGAGACCATTAGGAACAAGGGAGCTCAGAAGGAAGGAAGGATACCAGAAAATCTAGGTTAGAGAAACACATCTATATTTCCCAATATAGATACTTATATACGTGTATGCGTGGTCCAAAAACTGGGATACCCAGTGATCAAGGTTAATACATAAAAGTGGGACTTCAGTGTTCAAATACATAAAGCCTAGGGTAGTCCAAATGGTCCATGGCTTGAACTTTTCTCAAGGTTTTCTAGGAATCCAAATATGTTTTCAAACATAAGTGTTTAAATGTAATTATATTATAAATGATAACAAATATTATAAAATTATAATAAATAATTAAATAATTTTTACTATTTGAATTTTTAAGATAGTTATACCTTTAACCATTATTAAGGATTGTATTTGAACTTGTCCATGTTATATTTTTATTATTAGAGGATGATGGATGTAAATGGTTTGTATTTGAATTTGTTCATGTTATATTTTTATTATTAGAGGATGATGGATGTAAATTGTTGTTAATATATTTAATGTTAAAGAATTATTACTTATTTTTATTTTTTAAGTATGATTTTAAGTTTATTTTGTAATCTAAATGTAGATAATGTTATTATTTTATTGATATTTTTATCATTTTAAATGTTGTTGAATGATTATGGATTTATTAGATTTCTCTTTTGTTTAGATGTTTCTTAGATCCACATTTAAGCTAGATTTATATATGTCGCCAGAGCTAATACTTCTACACTATCATAGTTATGGTCGCCAAAATCAATACTTGCACACTATCAATTTGTATTGGCAATTTAAATCTCTGTTGGGAAAAGTCTTGCATGAAAGAAATGATGGGAAGAGTGAAATTTTGTTGCAATTAGATGACATCCAAGTGCAATTGAAAGACATGTGTTGCATGCAATAACAATACACTTGAATTTATATATATATATATATATATAACAGAATATACCATATCCCAATTCTTGTTTATAAGTTAACCACCCTTTTGCATTTGGTATGTTACACCATAAGGTTAAGAATATAATATGCATTTTAATTATTATAATTACTTTGTGTTACCATTTTTGTTTGATCGTGATTTCCCCTTTTATCATTCCTTGGAAACTATGGTTATATGAATTTTGATAGGGGAGAGAGTGGAAACTAGTTGGAATTAATGCTTACTAGATGCTCAGGTTCTCAATCCTTCCAATACACTGACAGAGAGAGACATATGGAACCTGTGTTATCGCCGATCTCCGATACTCCTCATCCAACAACGCCTAGGGTTTTCCGATGGGTAAGGGTAACTACCCATTTTTGTCTCTCTCACCATCGGTCATTCGAATGTATCTGACGCTAGGGAAAGTTTCTCTGTCAAACCTTGCTTCACTAGGGTTTCTATCACAATCCAGAGGAACAATGCTCTTGACAACAGGTCGCCACTATAGACTGACCTTTGATTCGCCGATTTTTGTTGCCTTTCCCTTCTGGTTCGTGGCTCGATGGACGAATGTGGCATGTAGCATTTGCAACATGGTAATGGTTCCTTCTAGGTCACTACTCTTTTCCTGCTTTGGCTACTATTTACTTTTTTCTCCTTCTTCCTGTCTCTAACATGATCGCCCCAAGCTTCCTATGGTTGCAGATTCGAGGTTATGACTCCTTCACCAATCACTAAAAGGTATTATGTTAATATCCCTTTCTTTTTCGCATAACCTCAGCAATACCATTCCAAATTATTGTGTTAAGTTAGGGTTATACATTGTATCCAGACTCGATACTATGTGCTTGGAATTCCTGCTTATGGTGTATATGCAGCTTTGGTTCGATCTTCTACGTGTCATTGCAACTTGGGTTCCTTGCTCAACAAACTTAAGGTGCTCCTCGCTATATTACCCTTCCTCAAGGGTTTTGTTGAGAGGTTTTCTTTCTCAAGGGATTACACTGAGGGTTTCACACTGCAATCTAAAGATGGTTAATGCATATTTATGGTTTTAGTTATATTTTTTTGGGGGGTCGTTCTCTAAAATGTAGCAGAGTTTCTGTTCCTTAATTTTTAGTAAGTTTCCTTGCTAAATATGAGTTGAGGAAAGCATAGTTCGGGGTTGTTTTTTCCCTAGAATTCCTTCGTGAATTTATAATTAGGGATTGGATGCCTTACCTATTGCAGTTACTTATTGTCACGAGATGGCTTAGTTATTATGGTATTATATTAGACGCTTCAACTAGGTATATCTTCTTCACCCATGAAGCGAGAATAATCCAAGTCTTTCGGATATCATGTATTTCTCTTGTTTAATGATTTCTAATGGAGGTCTTCCCTTTTATTTTGAAATACAATTCTATAATTTAACATGCATTTGTTGTAATGTGTATAATCATTTTTTCTATGCTTCTATCATGGGAGTAAATTCTAGTGAATGAAATTTATGCATTACATTAATTTGTTAAAGTTTTTCTAGTCGTATCTCGACTTAAATTTATGCCCATGGTTTATACAAATTTGTGGTTTGAATTTTCCAAGAAAAATAATTTTAGAAATATTTACAACTCTCGGTCTTTCTAGCTTGTCGCCATTCGTTCTATAACTTTATCCTCCATAGACCCTACTCGCTTTGATTCATTCGACAAGCTTCACTATCCATAACCATTCCTCAGGTCGTCGGTAGTTTGACTGGCCACAAGGAATAAATTTGTGTAGATGCCCTCTATGACTTCTCTATATAATGTTTCTTAGTTATTTTCCTATTTAACTCACTAGCAACCCTCAACATGATTTCCTTTTGTTATGTGAATTATAGTAGCAGGTGTTCTTCTTTTCTTTTTAGTTCCACATTCTTTCCCTACCGTCATAACCATGGGCTTATATATATTTTTATCATAGCTGGTTTTCCTGTAGCTTTCCACCCTTACCGAGGGTTTTATAAACATTATAAGGAAAATAATGAACTCTCTTTGAAAAATAATAAAAGAGCAACTCACATACTTTGTTTATGACTTAGCCTTACAGGCCACATAGAATATAAGAACAATCCACACATTTTGTACATGACTTAGCCTGATTGGTCGCATACCATCACAAAAATAAGTACATATTTTTTGCTAAGAGAACACAAGTCTTACATTTCATATTTACAAGGTATTGTTCAGTATTAACATCTTTGTCCAACATTCTACTGAAAAGAAATTTAAGACCATATATATACTTATCTCCTATGTTGATGACCAAGAATTTACATATGGGACCACACCACCCTTCCAATGAGAAATTGGCTATTACGTCTAGTTTCTCCCCCTGAGCTCCTCAGTTCCATAACAATCACTTAGGCAACAATTTTCTCAATTTTAATTCACTCGCATCAGGACCCCTCAGTGCAGCCTAGAATTTTCCACAGACCAAGTCTGCAATTTGGAGTTTCCTCTAACACCCTCTTCCCACATCTACTCAAGTAACCGACCAACCAGGGTAAATATGTGATGAGAGGCTACTAATATGAGATTCAACCTCCTATATGACCTTAAGGAAGTGGAACCGACAGAATCAAGACAAACACACTTTACACGACATCAAAAACATCCTCATTAGGTAACCCAACCTTCCATGCCCCTGAACCCTAAGGGAGACTGAATTTTTGACCAATTTGATCCTTAGCCGTGGGCATGCCAAGGCAAGCTAGTGGTCTGGCTTGAAATTGTATCTGTGTAATCCAATGAAAAATTCATTTCATCTATAAATTAAAGAATAGTCTTATAAATTAAATGACTTTTTTCTATTGTCTAACTTGTATACTAGATGACATTTTTCATCATAATCCACCAATACAATTTCAAGCAAGATTTTGATTTTTCGTTGTTTAAAATACATTTTTGAATGCATAAATAGATTCAAAACCCGAAAAAAATTTGGGGCCACTAGTCTAACTAATTGACAAAATGGTATTCTTCATGGCATATTTTCATGTTAATTTTAACAAAAATTTGACAAAGATTTTTAAAAGCTTGAGTTTAAGTTTTTTAATCTATAGAATTCGAGTGCCTTAAGGGTTTTTCAAGGATTGGATCCATTTATGTATTCAAAAATGTATTTTAAACAACAAAAATCGCAATCTTGTTTGAAATTATATCGTCGGATTATGGTGAAAAAGGTCATTTTGTCTATAAGTTAGACTATATATATATATCTGTGTGTGTGTGTGTGTGTTTACTAATTTATGTTAATGTGATATACATATTATGCTTTATTTTTATTATTATTATTTTTCCAAAAGAAAATCATAATTTTATTAATGAAAACAAATTTACATTTAGATTCTTGTGAGCATTCAATCATTCCAGTCTAAGACTGGCGGTCACAAATCCATACAAAATAATCAACTTAAGAAAAAAAGAGAAAAAGTTAACATTTTCTCCATCTCTTTTTTCTACCTTTTGCCATTCTCCTTGAGATGGCATGGATGTTACAATTGCTAGCTGATTTTTTGCTTCCATTCTTGGGATTTATTTTTCTGATTCAGAACTTTCTGAGACACGGTGACATTTGAATCCCCTTGAATATTTTTCTTCATGAATTCTCACTAGCTTAGCTGCAGGGTCTGGAGTTTATGACTCTTCACGAGTTGCTTCCCTCTTTCCTACACTTTCTTGTGTTCTCTAGTTTCCCTCATTGGAGAGGGATTCCTTTTCTTATTCATTCTCTTCCTCTTCTGGCAAGTGTGAGGGAAATTTCCATACTTTGGGTAGTTTTCCTGGTTTCTTCTTCCTTCGCGACTCTTTCTTGGCATCGGGACATGTATTTTGTACATGTCATGTCTGTCTACATATTCGGCATATGAAGGTCGTGTTCCCAAAATCGAGGAATTGTGTCCATCTCTGCTTGTTGTGTAACAAGAGGGTGCGATCCGGCAAGCCTTTACTGAGATCCACCTCAATACATATTCTGGCGAGCGTGAAGATTTTTTCTTCCATTATTTATGTGTTTGTCTTTATGAATCACCCTAAGAGGATCCCAATTCCTTCTAGAGTTTTGTGATGCCAGAAATGAAGAGGGAGTTTATGTAGCCTAACCCAAACTGACATTCTTGATACGATCATGGTGTTTGAATCAAATTCTGGGAACCATGGTGTAATGAAAAGACCCGTTGATCCCCAAAACCATGGTCCTTCATGTAGGGAATATTCTCGATCCTCTGATGATGCAAACTTTACTATGAAGAAACCTTTGGAGCATAGGTGAATCTCACAGTTTGTTGTCAAATTAGCAAAATTCCAATGGAACAGATCCATTGGTTTTGGCCAAAAATTGTTGAATATGCATATAATAGCTTGGGCTTCATATGTTGTATATAGATCATTTGTTTCTAGAAGGTCTATAGTCAGTTCTGGTACATGATTCAGCTACTCCACAATATATGGGCTAGGGATATTGTGGGACTATTATGGATTTTCTCTTGCGATAGATTTACCTTATAGAATTCCTTTGAAGGATAGGCCTTCATTGATATGTTCTTGAGATGGTTCTGATCCTTTGGGAAAACTAGATCCAATGACATCTCTTGTTCCCTTTGATTTACTTGATCCAGAAGCTCCACCCCTCAGTGTCAAGTTGAGGATTGGATAAAGGAAGTACATTGTATTCTTGTAGACTTCGATCTTCTTACATTGATTTGCCGCCACATATCAGACTTTGTTGGTGTATTGAAATGCCCAATTTGTGCAGGATATTCTGCTTCATTTGAGAAACCTCGTTAGATGCTTGTATCCACAAAAGTGTTGATTTTCCATCTAGAGACTTTATGAAAATTTGGATTGAATTGTACGCTTCCAGATCCAGAGAGACATGTGCTTCAAGATCTAGTTATGTGCCATGTGTTGGTCCTTATTTCTGTAGCAGAGGCTATAACCTAAGATCTATTATGTATGAGTATAGATTTATTGTGAGAGGAGTCAAAAACCTCTATTTCGAACCTGATCCGAACTTTCAAATGTGTAGAGCCCACAAGAGGGAAGGGATCCCTAGTTCCAAAAGGATATGAATCCCATGATCCGTTAGTTTTGATCCAATATCTATTGTAGATTCTGGTGTTGATGAAGAGATTGCCACCTTCAAGATCCATTCATTCAGTTTGGTTAAAATCTCTCCTATGACAAGAGGAGGGTCAAAAAAATATTTGGAATCAGGTTTCTTTGTCATCCGATTCTGATTTGGACTCATGTGGTTAGCTTTCAGTCCTGCCTAGAATAAGAGGGCGTGCAGGGGCTCGGCGACATCATGTTGCGATTTCCTAATAATCAGATCAAAAACCTCTTGACAAAGCATCTCTGTCGAGTAGATCCAAACACGAAAACCATTGAAGAAAGAATCATGTGTGCAATGAGTTACTTCTTCTAGTGCCAATTTGACCCAATACAAAAGATTAAGAAAAATAAAAGAGCTCCCGTGAGATTTGGTGATGTCATGCTCCTATACCTTCGGTGTCTTTCAACCACGCTATAGACGGGTGCGGCACTACCGTACTTTTTCTTTTTCCAAATACTCAAGTATATAGACTATGCCTTTAGCAACACTTGTTCAATTAGTTAAAGAGATGTTCTTTCAATATGCAGAAATAAACATAAACATCATTATCAATCCACATGTACACCCATACATACAAGGGAGGGGCAACTCCCTGTTAATTATGAGTCTGCCCGATAATATGTTTCATAAATATGAAGTTATAAGTTCCAATCCAACAGAAGCCACTTCTTCTCCTTGGCAAGGCAAGTTAGCCTTTTGACCAAGCTCTAAGGCTTTTCAACCATCAAACTAGCCTACAACAATCATTTACAACACTGAGTTTTCACCTTGGGAATATCCTGCACAAAACTTCCCAAGTGTTGCCGGGTCACTCGGGTCACTCGAATTGGCATTGCAAATCTGTTCAGATCGTCCCACGAGTTCCCTATGTGTCCATTTCTCTCCCCAAATGTATGGTTAGATGCGTCCCATCAATATGCACATTCTGCAATTTACGACACTCAATTCTGACCTCCGACGCTCCCGGAATGGCTTCGGAACTTTCGTGTAGTTCGTGCAGAGACGCCTTGTCGTTAGTCACCCGACTCGCCCATTTGCGTACGCACTATCATGCGCTTCCTGACTCGCCCATCTGCGATGCGAACGCCCTCTCATGTGCCGCCGGACTCACCCGTCTGCTGTGTGGACACCCTGTCATGTGATGCCCAACTCGCCCTCCTTTGTCGTTTGTCATGCTTCTCCACCAACGAGCTGTTGACTAGTTCGTGGAGTCCAATGCTTCTCCTTTGATCATTGGATTTTCATCGGATCGAATGATCTGTTGATGATTTTCCACCCATCTGCACACTCTTATTAATACACATACTAAGTGTGGCGTGGGGGGTGTCGTGGGTCACTTAGTGGACCTAAGCCGACCCACCGACGCCCTTCACTTAACTCGCTCACCCATGGTGTGCGTCAGTTGCACCCTCAATACGTCGGCCGCTATAACGTCCAACACGTCGGATAGTGCGACGCGCCCGCACGCCCGCGCCCACGCTTGTTATGGTGCACAGCGCCCGAACTCGTCAAACACCCCAGTGGACGCGCCCATTGTGGTAAACGCGCCACATGAAGTGTGGGCTCTTTCATACTCCCCCACTTAAAATATGACTATCGTCCCCGATAATGCTACCATCGTCGCATCATATCGTCGCAACTTTCGTCGCAAAGTCTCCTCGCACAATATTGTCGCAACATCGTCGCATAAACCAGCAAGCTTCATGTCTAACATATCCATGAGATATCTCCTCAATACGTGATCACCAACACATCTTCTACAATCACCACATGCTATACCATCGCGGGAATTCAATCTCCTCAACAAGGTCGCATGCTGCTGCAACATATATTGTGTCAATCCACCACATATCATCAATGTCATGTGAAACCTGCATCAAGTACTCCAACCAACATCAACACAACAAAAATTGCTATGTATCCCGCATAACTCCGCACACTTCTGGACCTCACAACTCGAACTAGTTGGGTAGCTAATCCAACCTTGCGTTCTCATCGTGAGAATGCACATCCTCATACCATGCGTTAGTTGTTCCTTTCGCAATCTGTCACATCCATCAACTCCATCAAGACTCAATATCATCCAAAATGCCATGTTTGGGTCCATGAAGTGTATCCATCTCATCCACAACATGTTGTCCATGATGCTAATCCATGTGCTACTTGTATGCAAAGTAGTCTCATCCTCCAAGCATCATCAAAAGTAAGAAGTGTGGCTAAGTCAAGTAGACTCAAGCCCATGCCCAAGTGTATACCACTAAGGCATCCCCATCGCCGCATCTCCATCAAACTCCAAAGTGTCCTGGCTCGATCATCCCCATCAAGTGACTCCTCCTAAACACGCCCCATAAATGTGCTCCAAGGTATGCATCCCATAATGCATCAAAATCAAGACCAATCTTGACCTCAGCTCCTCAATGAATCAGATACTCCAAGATCACCATAGTATGAAGCCTCCAATGAATGCAACTCATCATGAACTCCCATGCCTCATCATATCCAAAGCGTTGGCAAGCCTACTGTATTGGCCATGAGTGACATCACAAGTTCTCACCCTGCAAATCATATGAATGTCTCATAGGCTGCTCATCCAACCAATGTCCAAGTTGCTCATGGTGAACAACGTCCCATCAGTCCATCTATAAAAGATCTCCATGTAGTCCATGTCCATGACTTTGGCTTCCCATGTGTTCATCTAAGTGAACTCAACTCAACTCTCATCATCATCATGTCCATACATATGTCGAGGTGAAGTGCTCTCGGTCACTCCTACCTTCATCCATCTATGAGTACTTCCTTCAAGGCTACTCCCCCACTAAAGGTCTACCAAGAGGTCCATCTTGGTTGAAGCCGTGAAGAAGTTCACTCCACCAACGTGCCTTACCACCAAGGTAGTCTACGGGTCATGCCGGGCACTTGCCATTCTATGTGGCTAAGCATGACCCTTTCCATCATAAAGGTCATCACGTTCCGCCCTTGTCCAGGGCATTTGAACCATCAAGTGTACGGTCACAAATTGCCTCATCAAGGTTTGTAACATCCCATGTCCCTTGTTCCTCCAATGTACAAGGTCTCATCGTAGGCATCCAAGGAGAAGTCATCCATGGTGTTAGCAAAGAAGTCATCTTCCTTCTCATCCCCATATGCAGTCCATCCTCCTTATGCTTCCATGAAACACAAGTCATATCTCCATGAAGACTCTTCAAGTGAGTGTTCTCCATCCTCATCAATGCCTTTGATGTGTTCGATCCTGGTATCACCTGCTCATCAAGTTCCTCCTCGATCATAATCACATTTGCAACATCTCCATGTGGTTTGTCCACCAATGCTTGGAATGTGTCTTGTCTTGGTTCAACTTGTATCACAATTTCATCCTTCATCTCTCCCATATCTACAACATCCTCATGAGAATCATCCATCATTGATGCTTGCAATGTGCTTGGCCTAGGTCCAACCCGTTCATCAAGTTCATCCTTGACATCTTCCACATCTGCACCATCCTTGTGTGGATCAACCTGTAATGCTTGTAATGTGCTTGGTTCGGGTTAAACTTGTTCTACAAGTTCTTCCTTCTCCTCAACTACATTCCCAACATCCTTTGGTTTGGTCATAGTGGACTTCGTGTCACTATCCATTCTTAGAATTCTATTAAACTCGGTATACTTCCATAGAAGTATTCCTCGCTGTTCAGTCAACTTATCATACTCGGCTTCCAAATCATCTTCTTCACCCATGAGTAGATCGAAGTCATATTACTCTTCCTCGGATCTTTGCTTCCAAACCAATGGTTTGTAAGCCTCTCTCACTTCAGAAAGCCTCTTCTTCAATGCATTCCTCTTCTTTACACAATTCAGTAGCCTTTCTTTAATTCCTTCAAAGTTCATCTTTTCTCGGATGAATTCTTCCATTGTAGCTCTAGCCCTGAGAAATGCCTTGCTTCAGCTAAGGTCTCAAAAGAAACCAAATGTACAAGTTCATCTTCAACACCACCTGCAACCCTGCAACAGTGTCCCTACTTCAGTATAAAAGCTTCCCAGAAAATGGTAGCTCTGATACCAACTGTCACGCCCCTATACCTTCGGTGTCTTTCAACCACGCTATAGACGGGTGCGGCACTACCGTACTTTTTCTTTTTCCAAATACTCAAGTATATAGACTACGCCTTTAGCAACACTTGTTCAATTAGTTAAACAAATGTTCTTTCAATATGCGGAAATAAACATAAACATCATTATCAATCCACATGTACACCCATACATACAAGGGAGGGGCAACTCCCTGTTAATTATGAGTCCACCCGATAATATGTTTCATAAATATGAAATTATAAGTTCCAATCCAGCAGAAGCCACTTCTGCTCCTTGGCAAGGCAAGTTAGCCTTTTGACCAAGCTCTAAGGCTTGTCAACCATCAAACTAGCCTACAACAATCATTTACAACACTGAGTTTTCACCTTGGGAATATCCTGCACAAAACTGCCCAAGTGCTGCCGGGTCACTCGGGTCACTCGAATCGGCACTGAAAATCTGTTCAGATTGTCCCACGAGTTCCCTGTGTGTCCAATCCACTCCCCAACTACATGGTTAGATGTGGCCCGTCAATACGCACATTCTGCAATTTACGACACTCAATTCCGACCTCCGACGCTCCCGGAATGGCTTCGGAACTGTCGTGAAGTTCGTGCAAAGATGCCCTGTCATTAGTCACCTAACTCGCCCGTCTACGGACGCCCTGTCGTGTGCTGCCTGAGTCGCCCGTCTGCAGTGCAGACGCCCTGTTGTGTGTCGCCCGACTCGCCCGTCTGCAGTGCGAATGCCCTGTCGTGTGCCGCCCGACTCGCCCTGCGCTCGCCCTCCTTCGTCGTTTGTTGTGCTTCTCCACTAACGAGTTGTTGGCTAGTTCATGGAGTCCAATGCTTCTCCTTTGATCGTTGGATCGAATGATCTGTTGATGATTTTCCACCCATCCACACGCTCTTATTAATATGCGTACTAAGTGTGGCATGGGGGTGTCGTGGGTCACTTAGTGGACCCGAGTCGACCCACCTACGCCCTCCGCTCAACTCGTTCACCCATGGTGTGCGTCAGCCGCACCCTCAATACGTCGGCCGCTATAACGTCCAACACGTCGGCTAGTGCGACGCGCTTGCTATAACGTGTGCCCGCACGCCTGTCGCCACACGCCTGCGCCCACGCCCGTTATGGTGCACGGTGCCTGAACTCGTCAAATGCCCCAGTGGACGCACCCGTTGTGGTAAACACGCCACATGAAGTGTGGGCATTATAGGTGAAGGCAACTAGTTGAGTTCGGTAGGAGGATCATGAGGATAAGCTAATCCCATCCACCAAGAGAGCCAGGGCTGAAGCTTTTCCAATGGCAAGGTTGCCAAGAGTTGCCGCAACAAAATCGCTCAGTGTGGCTGCTGCCAAATTGACCTCAAAAAAAGCCCTAGCTTCAAGCGCCATCAGATGTCAGATGTTCATTTTTATTATTTTTATTGATTTGACATTTAAAATTTTTATAGACATTTACATTGACTGCAACATATCCCCACATTGGATTGTATAATGCCTCTCACTGAAATAGAACGTTTTAGATTAAATTTTGATACTTTATCTTTTTAATTCCCAATTTAATTTACGTGTTATAAACAATGCCAATCCTTGTAAACCTGATAATTAGGATTGCATTTACTATTCATTCTTAATGTGTTTAGATCCCACACTTTACATAATGATACTTCCTTTGTTATTTTTGATTGGGTTTTTAACTTTATAAACCACCACAACAAATAGTCATGAGTTGTGATTATAATTGTAATGCAATCAGAGTGCCCAGTGGAAAACGTAGCGCGACAGGTGGGGGATGGCGGACAATTAGAGGCACGTGATGACAACGTGTCCCAACCTGCCATCATTCATTAAGCTTGCAGCAAGAGAAGGACTATACCTTCGCATGCCAGTTCATAATGGCAGCAAAGGAATGCAAACTAACCATGTCAGAGCGACATGGGAAAAAGCGGCAAAGGATGTTAAGGAAAGATGCAAAGGCACGATGGCAGAAAATTCTTCCTAGCAGTAGCATTTGCGGAGGATCGGAAGGACTTGCTACAGGTCATGCCTCGCCAACACTGCAACGATCACGCTCTCAAGTTCAGTGGTATGTAATGGTTCTGGTTCCTATCCTCGTTAATTTACCCACTAGTATATGTATAGGAAGGGTAGAAGGCATGCATCTGTGTTGTAGCAGGAAGGGTAGGATAAATTATCGCTCTGCTCTCAAGCACTTGAATGTAATCTCTGGCATTGAATTCGCCTGTAGCATGTTTAAAAACCAGAACTTGTTCATTCCTTTGAAGGCCATTGAGCCCTGTTTCAGAAAACCTTGTAGGATTTGGCTATTGCGGCTACTCATTCAAAGTTTCTTGGCTTATTTTCTTCATGCCCCTGTGATAAGTCACGGTTGGGCGTCTCAATTTTATGAAGTCTCATGTATGCAATGCCATGAAAAACTGAAAGGCGTCTGTGAGGAAATTAAACCCACAATTTTAGAAATTGGGTCAGTCATTATCCTACGTCTGTTGTCCTTCAAGTCAAGTGGGTAAATAATATCTGTAGCATGGTAGATAGGGAGAATTATAATCGTACTGATAATTTTGGTCAGTTGCATTTGTCAATATGTCTCTGTAAAATGATATGCATGCATATATTCTTGGCTTACTCCACTGTGGTGAGGGGACCCATTGAATTTTCTGAGTTCTCAGTTACTAATATACCACCTTCTACAAGCCCTTTGACAATATCCGCAGGTTTAGTTTAGCAGCTGTTTGAGCTCTTCAGCCCAAGTAAAACAATGGTGAAAGGGAAATCAACAAAGCGTCAGCCCAGAGATAAAGGAAAGCATAAGCTTTCAAAAAACATGGCCGAGCCAAGCAAGCAAGGCAGAAAGACGAAGAAAGAGATAATGGAGAATCTCTTGGAAGTTTACTCTGCAGGCAATCCTCCACAGATTCGAAATGTAATTCAGGGATGGGAGAGAGAAAGTAGTAGTAAGGAAGAAGATATAGAGGCCCAGGAGGAAAACATGGATTTTGTTGTTGACCCTGGGAATACAAGAGGACGTCTCTTTCTCTTTCATCAATCCATCCACACATATTGGACTCTGAAATGTGCGTTGGCCAAAGCGCTGCAACGCTTACAGCCAAGTGAAGGCAGTCTCGAAGTGATCTCAATACTTTAATAGGAAATTGAAAAAGAAATTCAGGACATCAGGGTGTCACAGTATCATGCCACAACTCGCATTGGAAAAATCGAAAGGCAGCTTCAACAGATGCAGCAAGTCGACATGCCTGGCTCAACAACAAAAGATCTAGCACCGATTGAATCTTCAGATGGTTAAAATATCATGCTCTAAGTTTTTATGATTTTTGCGGATAGCTTTTATGTTTCATGTTGTCAAATAGACTTTGTCTTAAACAGTAAAATGGACATAGCGGCTAGTAGACAAAAGAAACAATTTCAATTTTGGATGGCATTTAATGCTCTAAGATGGCCAACAGACCTGGTTTCCGCCGGGCAGGTTGAGGCCACCAAATATGTATATGTTGAAACCTGCTCTCTCTTTTTTGATAAATAGAAAATGATATGGAACTACTAAATTTAGAAGATATAAAGAATAAAATATAAAAATATAAAAAATAAAAAATAAAATAAAATAAAATTGTAATGCAATTGGAAACTTATTATCAAGATAAACTACAAATGGATAGATCGATGATAATATTGGAAATAAATAAGAGATCATGTTAAATTGGCAACTAGGGCCAAATTGTACTATTGGATGGGTCATTTGACAGGTCCAGATGATCTTCCCTGTAAGATTTATCATTTTTTCCACAAAACAGTAGCTCTTAAATACTTTCAAAGATTAAGACACTCCATCACATGCCATTAACAGCTCACCTACCAGATATTCAATTCAAATCCTCAGTCTAAAAGACGCTAAAACAAGGCATGAAAGCAAAAGAGCTCTACATAGTACAGAGTATTCTCTATTTAGCCATTCCAGCTTACAAATTAATGGCTCCCAATGAATCCCAATCCCTGAGCTTGTGAGAAGGTACTTGTCCTGAGATGTCACCAAAATTGAGCTCTTTGGCAGAGTGCCTTCATTGACAAAAATGTATCTATCTGATTGACATGATATACATCATCTAAAATTATGAGGGCATGAACAGATTTAAGATGTTTCTAACTATCTCTATCGCTGAATCAATATGATCAATTTGTTAATCCAACTGCATCAAACTCTTAAGAAGTGAACAAGACCTATGATACACAGTAATTTGGAATTTTGAAGAGTTCTTTTACGACTAATGTCTTTCCTACTCCACCCAAGCCCACGATTCATGCAAACTCAAGTTTCATGTTGTCTTCTCAAAATATTTTGACATTTCATACAAACCAGTTGGATATTTATCCACATTAAAGGGTCATCATTCAACATTTTTCATAATGCATTGAATAATCCTGCCCATGAATTTCATATGTCACTAATCAGTGTACAAAACACAAGACCTCCTCTGCAGCTGATTTACTGGGTTTCTTCATGCCAAGGAGTGCCTTGAGCCACCTTCTTGATGCCCCTTTCCTCTCAACACACCTTCACCAAAAATAGCTACACTTCGATGCTTATAGCTTTGCCGTAAACGTCTCCCCTGGAAGCAAATTCCTCTAACCAAAACACCAGTTACACCAAGAGTTAGAACTGAAAACAGAAGCAATCTAATAACTAAAGCTAGCCTTAGACATATATGATTATATCTCAACAACAAACAGATAACCCTGTAAAAACTAACTTCAAAGCTTAGGACCAAAATGCTTAATCTTTGGTCACAAAGCTCCACTCCACCTACCCACATTAACAGCCTTGTTGTCTCTATCCAAGTCACTAAAACCCATGCCACCAAATCCCTAAATTTAAGCAAATCTTTCTTCATGATCAGAGACCATCCGCCAAATTCGACAATCTCATCCTCTAGACAGCGGAATTCAGTACCAAAAATTACACTTAAAGGCTACATTTTAGCACCATGTACCTCTTACAAGTTGTTATGCCACCAACAGAACTGAACTAAGCTAACCAGTCTCCGAGAATACGCACAAGCAAAAACTCTTGTGAAGATTGTGAAGAAGAACATCTAACAATGATTTTTTTTTGCGGTTAATAGTTGGATATAAATATAATTATTTTATCTTAATTGTTATGCATATATGTTTAGTGAATGGTTTGGTAACAAGTAATTTCAGTAGTATGGATAAGTAATTAGTAATACACGTCGTCTAGCCATTGCTTAACGCCGAATGGGGCTTTGTAGCCCTGATGTGGTGGTGGCGATTGCTTAGCCATTGCTTAACGTCGAATAGGGCTTTGTAGCCCTGATGTGGCAGTGGCACTGAGATCACGCTCTGCCAAAAATCAAAACCTAAAGTAAATTGTGTAAATTCTATGGCTTCTTTGCAAATTTTTTAGAACTCACATGAATAATGCAAAATCATAAATCATAAATGTCACTGCTATGCAATGACATAATAAGGTGTTAATGACATAATAGGGTGTTATTATATAAAGATGATAAAGAAAAGGTTTTGGAAGATTCATTTGAGTGATTGGCTCTTTTACCTGAAAGCCATATTATTTAATTAGGTTCAAGCTATAGTATTTGTTGAAAATTATTCAAGGGAGGGTATTTTGTAATTAAAATAATTTATAATCTTTTTGAAATTTTTAAATTTTTCAAGTGAAAAGTATATGATTTTTTATAGAGCTATACTTCTGAAATATTATTTTTTGTTGAAATTTATACATTACAACTATTTTTTAAATTATATTCTCATCATTAATTCTCATGAAATCTCAACTTTATGAATTACTTTTCAAAATTTTGTACATAATAAAAAACTAAGATTAATTACTTTCCATTTATTTCTCTAACTACTTTATAACTTAAAAATAAAATGTTCCAAGCAAACTATTTGACATTCTTTATACAATATTGGATTATTATTATTGTTTTATTATTTTAATTTTGTGTTATTTTGTATATTAAATTTTTAAATATTTTTTAAATGAAAATATTTACTTATGTTAATTAAAAGAAATAAAAAGGGCAAACTATTAAGTTATCTAAACATAATAACAAATTATATTTAAAAGATGAATTATTTTCATTTTTAAAAATCTCAATTTTGTAAATTGATTTTCAAGATTCAATACATAATCTTCACCCAATGTCTATTTATTTTGCAATTATTCTTCTAACTATTTTAAAATTTAAAAATAAAATGTTCCAAAATTTAGTGACCACTTCACATTTTTTATAAAATATAGCCTTTTACCTTTTTAAGATCCTATATGGTAATAGTAATTGCTAAAAAGATGCCAAAAAGACAAATTAATTTTGGAAACTTGTGTCAAATGCTGCATTTTGAATCTTCACAAATAAGCATATTTGGGTGTCCTATATAATCTTAGAAAATCACACAAAATTAATCTTTTGAAACTTTGTGAAACATTCCCTCGATGAAAAATAACATTTTCAAGGATTTTGAGGCTATTACAAATCTTAAAAAGAACAAATATTCTAAGAAAATGAAGATTTAGCAAAATAAATAAATGAGCTTTCAAAAGCTTACAACAATGTAAATTTAAATAAAAGGTCTTTAAAAATTTACAACAAGCCCAACAGTATTTGTTAAAGTGGAGACAAAAATTGAAGTAAACTGCCTTTTAAAAACTTACAACAAAACCAGTAGTATTTGTAAAAGAGAAGGGACAAAAATGTAAGTAAAGGGTCTTTCAAAAACTTACAACTACACCAATAAGACTTGCTAAAAAAAGAGAAAAATAGTTCACATGATTTCAATGTTAGTACAAGTTTTGTGAAGGTTAATTTTTTGTGGAATTGTGCAATGTTTACAAATTTTCCAAATGTTAATTTTGAAGAAGTGCATAGTATTTGTGAAGTTAGGAAATTTAAATTATTTTGATAAAAATATTATTATTTGTGTGTAATAAAATATTGTAATATATTTTAATTCTTTTTATCAATTTCATGAAATTATAAATTTAAAAAAAATAAATTCTATTAACTTTTTCACTAATTCTCTTAAATTACAAATAATCAACAAATTACAAATAATTTTAATCTTCTCTTTAATCATCCAGGATGTTTATGACACCAATAAATTTAAAGAATAACAATAGTATTTTTATATAATTTTTTTGAATATCTTAAAATTTCTTAATGCTGCATATTACACATGTTTTAAACTATATTTTAAAAATGTAATTTTTACTCACTAAACTTTGAAAGGGCTTTCCAATATAGAGGAATGTTTAACGAACACTATTGGTCAAAGGAATCACAGTAGTAGTAATGATCTGAAAATACAAAGATTGATCGGCAATGTCGAATGATCTATAGATGTCTATAACATTTGGAATTTCTATCAGAATTAAATTGTATGCTTAGAACAGAACAGCGATTTGTATGCACTGTACACAGGACAACAATATATTGTATGGATATTCTCTGTTTAGAGTCCTAAGTTCTAACTCTCTAACAGAACAGCAACAAATAGCATGCACAATACAGCAATTTATACGCATATTTACAGTTTTGGGTCACAATATTCTGCTGGTTGAAATTCAGTGCCTAAAGAGGAGAACGAGATTCGATAACAGCCACAGCAACATTTACTGGAATGAGATTCGATAATAACAACATTTATGAGGTCTCATAAACTGATTGAGAGGAGAATGAGTCCATTTATGCACAGAACAAGAAGACACCAATAACCCCCATGGGGATTAGGATATTAACCCTTTTAAGGTTTCAACTTTCAACAAGTACATGCGGGCATTAACCTTTTTTTTTAAAGAAAATGCGTTTTGGGATCCACGTGCGTTGGGCAGTGGCCTCAGGATACATTTCCCAGATAGCTCTAGGTCAATTCCAAATTCGGGAGTCGTTTCCGGGCAGATCCATTCCAGTGATCTGCAGTTCGTCTTCTTTGCCAAAAGGCTTCAGCATCACTAACATACATATATATTCACGTAATGTTGGGAACTGCCATTATCTGATGGACAATATGAAGCCTTAAAAATCAGATTGCCTGTAATGAAGGACAGAGCATAGAATCCCAAAATAAGAAGAATATTAGTTTTTCGAAACTTCACATGTCACCATTCCAGCACAAATTCAGATCTTCAATTCAATTTCTCGTCGATTTGATGGTTCATTGTGTCCATTTTAACCTTATTTGGCTTATAGCATTTTTTAAAGCCACAATATATTTTGGGTGTGTGTGTTGTGCCTTGCTTTCCAAATAAAATGCCTTCGACGGATAAAGGCTTGCTCCAATGAGTGACCAAACCAGGATTAAGATTGGATTTGAAGGAAAATTTCTCTTTCATCTCTTTCTGCCATGTCTACAGGGAGAAAAATGAAAAATGAAGAAGCTGATCGCTTATCTAAAAGAGGTTTGGAGGGCAATTTTGGGTATATGAATTATGAACTCTTCAATGCACATGGAACAGATGCAGAGGGAGTGATCAATTTGGTCTAATGGCTGCTTTTTTCTAACTGGTGCCCTGTTTTTTGTGTCCAAACAGAAAGTCAATCAGAAAGGGCGGTTTATTACTTCCATGTTTTTGTTTATCACCTGAACTCTGTGCCCTTTTCTATTTTTGTGTTTCTGGGCTGTAATTTGTTTTGGTTCAAGTAGTAGGATGGCTAAAATCGCTATCTAGCCATGTTGATAGTAACTACAGGCTTGTGGTTTTGGAAAGACTGAAAAAGAACAAGGAAACTTTTTATTGTTCCGCATAAAGATCTTGCTATTATCCAAATGTAATAATTTGTATTGAATTTTTTATTACAAACTTGTCTATGGACAGATGTTGTTTAATATGGAAGTTATACCATATGGTTATTGTTCTGGTACATAATATAAACCAGATGTATTTTCATGCTTGAAAAAAAAGATAAAGGCTTGTTCAAAACGATTGAGAATTTTCTCTGAAATTAAAATACCTTCCACATAATACCATGTGCATTTTATAGGCTAAAGTAGTAGGGAGCGAAAAAAAAATGAACCGTGTCTATTTACTCCTAATCAATTGGGCATGTGGAACTAAAATACCGGTAATTCATATGCAAAACAAATGAAATATTTGTTGTGGGAAAAGACATAAAAACGAGAAAGAGAATAGGAGATATAACTGAATTGGACAACTGAAGGAATTTAAGGAAACTTTTATTGATCAAATTCTTTGTGTCATTACAAGCCTCTCGGGCCATCTTATTAAACCTAGATACATTTCGTTATTCTAACTACATCTCGTTATTTCATTATTTCAACTACCTAGGTAATTAATAAATTTACAATATTTGTTGTCACATTTAACAAACTCCACCTTGACAACAAATTTTCCTAATGTCCATTCATCATTTTTTCTACAAGCCGAGAGAAGCAAGACACCGTCTCAGCTTCTCTACTGTAACTGGCTTCGTGAATATATCTGCATGATTCTCCTGTGTGCGGACCTTCTTGAGGACTACTTTGCCGCCTTCGATTATATGTCTCACAAAGTGATACCTTAAATTGATGTGCTTGGTCTTGCTGTGATATGCTGGATTTGTAGCCAAATGAATAGCGCTCTGACTGTCACAAAACACATTCACTTTCTCCTGCGTCCTTCCAATCTCATCAAGCAGACCTTTTAACCAGATTGCCTCTTTGCAAGAATCTGAAGCAGCTATATACTCTGCTTCAGTAGTGGACAAAGCAACTGTCTCTTGAAGCTTTGACATCCAACTAATTACTCCACCTGCAAGAGTAAAAAAATAACCTGTAGTAGACCTCCTTTTGTCCAAATCACCTGCATAATCAACATCCACATATCCGCAGACTGTACCTTCACGACCATCAAAGCTGATGCAATGGTCACTTGTGCCTCTCAAATACCGAAGCACCCATTTCACTGCTTGCCAATGTTCTTCCCCTGGATTTGCCATGAACCTGCTGACAACTCCAACTGCATGTGAAATGTCAGGTCTTGTAGATACCATCACATACATTAAGTTTCCTACCGCATTTGCATATGGTACACGAGACATATACTGCTTTTCTTCATTAGTTCTAGGACTCAAATCCGAAGAAAGCTTAAAATGGGAAGCTAATGGAACATTAACAGGTTTCACATTGTTCATACTGAACTTTTCAAGTATTTTCTCCACATACTTCTGTTGTGATAACCAAAGCTTACCATTCTTCTTGTCTCTATGTATCTCCATGCCCAAGATATGTTTTGCCGCTCCAAGATCCTTCATTTCAAACATCCTAGAGAGCTGAGCCTTTAACCTGTTGATTTCTTCCATGCTTTTGCTTGCAATAAGCATATCATCAACATACAACACCAAGATAATGAATATGCCATTGAAACTTTTGAAATATACACAATGATCATACTCACTTCTGATAAAATTCTGGCTCATCATGAAGGAATCAAACTTCTTGTACCATTGCCTGGGCGACTGCCTCAAGCCTTACAATGATTTCCTAAGCTTGCAAACTAATCTTCTGCTGCGACCTTGTACAAAACCTTCTGGATGATCCATATAAATCTCTTCATCCAAATCACCATGAAGAAAGGTTGTTTTAACATCTAACTGTTCTAACTCAAGGTCTAGTAAAGCAGTTAGTGCTAACAAAGTACGAATAGAAACAAGTTTAACTACTGGTGAAAAGATCTCATGAAAGTCAATACCTTCAACCTGAGAATATCCTTTTGCAACCAGTCTCGCCTTATACCTGTCGATACTTCCATCAACTTTTCTCTTCAACTTGAAGAGCCATTTGCACCCAACAACGCTTCTCCCTTCAGGAAGTTCTACAAGATCCCAGGTATTGTTTTTGGCTAAGGAGTCCATTTCTTCTTCCATAGCCTTTTTCCATACCTCGCTATCCGCATCATCAACTGCTTCCTGATAACAAGATGGTTCCCCATCTTCAGTAATCAATGCAAATGATGAAGTAGAGTCTTCATACCTTTTTGGTGTTCTTCTTTCCCTCGTAGACCTTCTTAGGGTGACTGGTTGCTGACTGGATTCTGGAATTTCTCCAGTTTCCTCTGCTTCTCCACCTTTTTCAGAAGTCTCTCCTTCCTTTCGACTTTCTGGAAAAGGTACAGTCTCCAATTGAATCTGCTGACCTGGCGATACCTGCTTCTGTTCAACTTTTTCAACATCTAATTTTAAAAGAGATGATTCATCAAATGTTACATCTCTACTAATGACTATCTTCTGTGAAGTAGGATCCCACAACCTATATCCCTTCACTGAATAATCATATCCAACAAAGACACAACATTTTGATTTTGGATCTAATTTTGAATGTTGATTTCTAGGAATAAGAACATAGGCATCACAACCAAAAATCTTCAAATGCGAATAATCACAAGACTGACCCGACCAAACTTCTTCAGGAATTTGACAGTTTATTGCAACCGAAGGTGATCTGTTAACTAAATAACAAGCAGTAGATACTGCTTCTACCCACAACTCCTTTTGCAGATTAGCATTACTAATCATGCTTCTGGCTCTTTCCATAAGAGTCCGATTCATCCGTTCAGCAACACCATTCTGCTGAGGAGTATAAACAACAGTTTTATGTCTAACTATCCCTTCATCCTTACAAAATTGTTCAAATTCTAAAGAGGTAAATTCACCGCCATTGTCAGTTCTTAAACATTTGATTGATTTGCCTGTTTTCTTTTACACCATTGTTTTAAATTGTTTAAACACATTAAACACATCAGCTTTCTTTTTCAACATATAGGCCCAAAATTTTCTGGAGAAATCATCATTAAAAGTTAAAAAATACAAGGCACCTCCATAGGACACAGTAGGAGATGGTCCCCACAGATCAGAGTGAATATAGTCCAAAATATGCTTGCTATTATGATTGCCAGACTTGAATCTTTGTTTACATTGTTTTCCAATCACACAATATTTACAAAAATCCAACTTCAAGGATTTCAAATCAGGAAGTAGCTTGCGATTCATCAGTACCTGAAGACCTTTCTCGCTCATGTGACCCAACTGCTGATGCCATAGACGAGAACCTTCTTCTGCTTTATCTGACACGATCGCTGCTTCACTGACTTGGGTGCTTCCCTTGAGTCTGTACAAGTTTCCAAACTTTTCAGCCTTCATAACAACCAAGGCTCCTTTCGAGACTTTCAACACTCCATTCTGACCTGTAAAATTATAACCATTCGAATCCAAAACTCGAAAGGAAATCAAGTTTTTATTTAGATCAGGTACATGCCTAACATTAGATAAGGTTTTAATTGTACCATCATACATTTTAATTCGCACATTTCCAATCCAAACAGTCTGACAAGATGCATTATTTCCCATGAAAACAGAATTACCATCTACAGTTTCATATGATGAAAACCAATTCTGGTGCGGACTCATATGATGAGAAGCACCAGAGTCTAATAGCCAATAGTTAGCATCTTGTGAGATATTACATACAGGGAGTGATTCAGCAATTAAAACCTCATCATCCATACCTGAATCGACATGATTTGCTTCCTTGTTGTTTTCCGCCTCCTTCCGTTTCCAGCAATCCTTTTTGAGATGTCCCGGTTTGTTGCAGTACCAGCATTTTGCTTTACTCTTCTTGCCGCCCTTTGACTTCGATCTGGAAGAACCTCTTGTCTTCTCCCCCCGTTCCTTTGAGCGACCTCTAGCTACCATGGCTTCAAGTGCAGAAGTCTCAATGCTGGATTGTCTTCGTACCTCTTCAGATAAGAGAGCACCCACGACAGATTCAAAATTTAATGAATCGGCAGTGCTCAAACTGACTGAGGTCACGAAGTGATCCCATGACTCAGGCAGGGAACACAACAAGGTTATTGCCTTGTCTTCTTCCTCCACCTTTACTTCCATATCGGACAACTGACAAATAAGTGTATTAAAAACATTCAAGTGATCTGCAATTTTTGTACCCTCCTTCATCCGAAGGCTGTACAGTTGTCTCTTTAAATAGATTGTATTAGTCAAAGATTTTTTCATATAGAGAGTTTCCAATTTCTTCCACAACCCTGCGGTTGTACTCTCTGCAACAATATTGAAGAGTACTTCGTCTACCAAACACAACCGAACGGTACTGAGAGCTCGGGCATCCAAGTCCTCCCAGTCCGAATTTGACATGCTTGCTAGTTTTTTAGTTACCCCGTCAAGTGCCTTGTGCAACCCTTGTTGCACAAGAAAATCCCTAACCTTTAGTTTCCATAGAGCAAAATTGTTTTTCCCGGTGAATTTCTCCACCTCAAATCTTGCGTTTTTCATTTTCGCCATTTCTCCCTCCTAGGGTTTCAGGGTTCCCTTCTTCTAAAAAAAATTTCTCTTCTTCTTCTAGGGTTTCAAGGGTTTCAGCTATTTTCCCTTATTCTACTAGGGTTTCAAGAAAACTTTCCTTTCTCCTACTACTTTTAAATGGAAATTTTCTCTTTCACAAAATCCCTGTACCCTTTAAAAAAAAATTTGTTCAAACAACCCTTTCTCTGAAAAAGAAACTGAGCTCTTTTAAATTCAAAAAGAATCTTATCAAAAACAAAAGGCTGTTTTTTTTTGAACTGTTCAATCCAACTGTTCAAGCCCCGTTTTTTTCTTTTTTTAACTGTTCGAACTCTTTCCTTCACACTGAATCCTCTAAAAATTTATGTTTCTTCTACATTGTCTGCCATAAAAAAAAAATTATGTTCTTCAAATTTTAGGATTTACGATTTAGGAGATGGCACCTCCATAGGACACAGTAGGAGATGGTCCCCATAGATCAGAATGAATATAGTCCAAAATATGCTTTCTATTATGATTGCCAGACTTGAATCTTTGTTTACATTGTTTTCCAAACACACAATATTTACAAAAATCCAACTTTAAGGATTTCAAAATCAGGAAGTAGCTTGCGATTCATCAATACTTGAAGACCTTTCTCGCTCATGTGACCCAACCGCTGATGCCATAGACGAGAACCTTCTTCTGTTTTATCTGACACGATCACTGCTTCACTAACTTGAGTACTTCCCTTGAGTTTGTACAGGTTTCCAACCTTTTCAGCCTTCATAACAACCAAGGCTCCTTTCGAGACTTTTAGCACTCCATTCTGACCTGTAAACTTATAACCATGCGAATCCAAAACTCCCAAGGAAATCAAGTTTTTCTTTAGATCAGGTACATGCCTAACATCAGATAAGGTTTAATTGTACCATCATACATTTTAATTTTCACATTTCCAATCCCAACAGTCTGACAAGATGCGTTATTTCCCATGAAAACAGAATTACCATCTACAGTTTCATATGATGAAAACCAATTTCGGTGCGGACTCATATGATGAGAAGCACCAGAGTCTAATAGCCAATAGTCAGCATCTTGTGAGATATTACATACATGGAGTGCTTCAGCAATTAAAACCTCATCATCCATACCTGAATCGACTTGATTTGCTTCCTTGTTGTTTTCCGCATCCTTCCATTTCCAGCAATCCTTTTTGAGATGTCTCGGTTTGTTGCAGTACCAGCATTTTGCTTTACTCTTCTTGCCGCCCTTTGACTTCGATCTGGAAGAACCTCTTGTCTTCTCCCCCCGTTCCTTTGAGCGACCTCTAGCTACCATGGCTTCAAGTGCAGAAGTCTCAATGCTGGATTGTCTTCGTACCTCTTCAGATAAGAGAGCACCCACGACAGATTCAAAATTTAATGAATCGGCAGTGCTCAAACTGACTGAGGTCACGAAGTGATCCCATGACTCAGGCAGGGAACACAACAAGGTTATTGCCTTGTCTTCTTCCTCCACCTTTACTTCCATATCGGACAACTGACAAATAAGTGTATTAAAAACATTCAAGTGATCTGCAATTTTTGTACCCTCCTTCATCCGAAGGCTGTACAGTTGTCTCTTTAAATAGATTGTATTAGTCAAAGATTTTTTCATATAGAGAGTTTCCAATTTCTTCCACAACCCTGCGGTTGTACTCTCTGCAACAATATTGAAGAGTACTTCGTCTACCAAACACAACCGAACGGTACTGAGAGCTCGGGCATCCAAGTCCTCCCAGTGCGAATTTGACATGCTTGCTGGTTTTTTAGTTACCCCGTCAAGTGCCTTGTGCAACCCTTGTTGCACAAGCAAATCCCTAACCTTTAGTTTCCATAGAGCAAAATTGTTTTTCCCGGTGAATTTCTCCACCTCAAATCTTGTGTTTGTCATTTTCGTCATTTCTCCCTCCTAGGGTTTCAGGTTTCCCTTCTTCTAAAAAAAATTTCTCTTCTTCTTCTAGGGTTTCAAGGGTTTTAGCTATTTTCCCAGGGTTTTAGCTATTTTCCCTTATTCTACTAGGGTTTCAAGAAAACTTTCCTTTCTCCTACTACTTTTAAATGGAAATTTTCTCTTTCACAAAATCCTTGTACCCTTTAAAAAAAAATTGTTCAAACAACCCTTTCTCTGAAAAAGAAACTGAGCTCTTTTAAATTCAAAAAGAATCTTATCAAAAACAAAAGGCTGTTTTTTTTTTAAAACTGTTCAATCCAACTGTTCAAACCCCGTTTTTTTTTCTTTTTTTAACTGTTCGAACTCTTTCCTTCACACTGAATCCTTTAAAAATTTATGTTTCTTCTACATTGTCTGCCATAAAAAAAAACTTCTATTCTTCAAATTTTAGGATTTACGATTTAGGAGATGGCACCTCCATAGGACACAGTAGGAGATGGTCCCCATAGATCAGAATGAATATAGTCCAAAATCTGCTTGCTATTATGATTGCCAGACTTGAATCTTTGTTTACATTGTTTGCCAAACACACAATATTTACAAAAATCCAACTTCAAGGATTTCAAATCAGGAAGTAGCTTGCGATTCATCAGTACCTGAAGACCTTTCTCGCTCATGTGACCCAACTGCTGATGCCATAGATGAGAACCTTCTTCTGCTTTATCTAACACGATCGCTGCTTCACTGACTTGAGTGCTTCCCTTGAGTCTGTACAGGTTTCTGACCTTTTCAGCCTTCATAACAACCAAGGCTCCTTTCGAGACTTTCAACACTCTATTCTGACTTGTAAAATTATAACCATTCAAATCCAAAACTCCCAAGGAAATCAAGTTTTTCTTTAGATCAGGTACATGCCTAACATCAGATAAGGTTTTAATTGTACCATCATACATTTTAATTTTCACATTTCCAATCCCAACAGTCTGACAAGATGCATTATTTCCCATGAAAACAGAATTACCATCTACAGTTTCATATGATGAAAACCAATTTCGGTGCGGACTCATATGATGAGAAGCACCAAAGTCTAATAGCCAATAGTCAGCATCTTGTGAGATATTACATACAGGGAGTGCTTCAGCAATTAAAACTTCATCATCCATACCTGAATCGACCTGATTTGCTTCCTTGTTGTTTTCTGCCTCCTTCCGTTTCCAGCAATCCTTTTTGAGATGTCCTGGTTTGTTGTAGTACCAGCATTTTGCTTTACTCTTCTTGCCACCCTTTGACTTCGATCTGGAAGAACCTCTTGTCTTCTCCCGTCGTTCCTTTGAGCGACCTCTAGCTACCATGGCTTCAGGGGCAGAAGTCTCAATGCTAGATTGTCTTCGTACCTCTTCAGATAAGAGAGCACCCACGACAGATTCAAAATTTAATGAATCAGCAGTGCTCAAACTGACTAAGGTCACGAAGTGATCCCATGACTCAGGCAGGGAACACAACAAGGTTATTGCCTTGTCTTCTTCCTCCACCTTTACTTCCATATCAGACAACTGACAAATAAGCGTATTAAAAACATTCAAGTGATCTGCAATTTTCGTACCCTCCTTCATTCGAAGGCTGTACAGTTGTCTCTTTAAATAGATTCTGTTAGTCAAATATTTTGTCATATAGAGAGTTTCCAATTTCTTCCACAACCCTGCGGTTGTACTCTCTCCAACAATATTGAAGAGTACTTCGTCTGCCAAACACAACCGAACGGTACTGAGAGCTCGGGCATCCAAGTCCTCCCAGTCTGAATTTGACATGCTTGCTGGTTTTTTAGTTACCCCGTCAAGTGCCTTGTGCAACCCTTGTTGCACAAGCAAATCCCTAACCTTCAGTTTCCATAGAGAAAAATTGCTTTTCCCGGTGAATTTCTCCACCTCAAATCTTGCGTTTGTCATTTTCTCCATTTCTCCCTCCTAGGGTTTCAGGTTTCCCTTCTTCTAAAAAAAATTTCTCTTCTTCTTCTAGGGTTTCAAGGGTTTCAGCTATTTTCCCTTATTCTACTAGGGTTTCAAGAAAACTTTTTTTTCTCCTACTACTTTTAATGGAAATTTTCTCTTTCACAAAATCCCTGTACCCTTTAAAAAAAAAATTGTTCAAACAACCCTTTCTCTGAAAAAGAAACTGAGCTCTTTTAAATTCAAAAAGAATCTTATCAAAAACAAAAGGCTGTTTTTTTTTTTAAACTGTTCAATCCAACTGTTCAAACCCTTTTTTTTTTTTAACTGTTCGAACTCTTTCCTTCACACTGAATCCTTTAAAAATTTATGTTTCTTCTACATTGTCTACCATAAAAAAAAAAATTTTGTTCTTCAAATTTTAGGATTTACGATTACTCACTGCAAACAATATCTTGGGTGAATTTCTTTTCCTTCCAGCAAATGATTTCTCCAGCAACGGATGGCAGACTTCTCTCACGGTGCAGCTCCTCTTCAACAATTGTTCGCTCTCATCTCCAGACTCGACGGCGGCTTCCCTCCTTGTCAATGTCTGGCTTCAACGGCGGATTCTTTGGATGGCCCGAGCCTTCTGCTTAACGACTCCTTTTCTCTTACTGCTAGACGGCTGCTAATTCTTCTCTCACAGCGTCCTCCCTTTTTTCACGGCGGCTAATTCTTTTCTTTCTACGCAGAACGTCAATTTGGCTGCGCTCCTCACGGTGGATGGGCAGACTTCTATCAACGACGGCTGGTTTTTACAGTCGGCCTTTCTGATGGGCGGCGCTGTGGGCCGGCTCTCCCCCTTCACGACTGGCTTGGTTTTCTGCTGAATAACACAGTAGACAAGCGTTCTCTCACTCGGTTAGTGGGCAGAATGGCTCTTGGAAATCGAATTTTAAACACAGGCTTTCATTCACTCGGCTGGCTCCGATACCACTTGTTGTGGGAAAAGACATAAAAACGAGAAAGAGAATAGGAGATATAACTGAATTGGACAACTGAAGGAATTTAAGGAAACTTTTATTGATCAAATTCTTCGTGTCATTACAAGCCTCTCAGGCCATCTTATTAAACCTAGATACATTTCGTTATTGTAACTACATCTCGTTATTTCGTTATTTCAACTACCTAGGTAATTAGTAAATTTACAATATTTGTTGTCACATTTAACAATATTAAATTAACTACTCTAGCATCCTCTCAAAACACCAATATTTTCGATTCAGGTAGAAACATCCACGATCAACTCGAGAGCATCATTCATATCTGGACTGCAATAAAAATTGCTAATGGGATTTGTGGCTCATGCTGAGCTTAGATACTAGATTTCCACATTGTCGTACCACAGGAAAACTGTGGTCAGAATGTTCATTTCAAATCCTCTCTAAGGGATGTAGTAAACATAAGTAGCAACCAAATTGAGCAAGAAAATCTCTCTCATAACTGATATGTCCTGCTCTTGGTACATGAATATTCTTCAGCATACCCATAGAAAAGATATTTATGTGGCACTGCCTCAAGCAACAAACGAAATCAAAAAATAATGCTTACATTTTGCAATCTTCCACTGTCAACAACATACTAATCGCCAACCTCTAAGGGATTGATTGATGCAGGAATATCTAGGGGTACCTTCAAAAAGGAAATTTCGATATGTTCTGCACAAAATTCTAGAACTTATAAAAGTTGGAAAAATCTTTACCATTTCTAAATTATTATGTAAAATCTCTAAAAAAAACGTGGTATTTAAAATAGGATTAGTTTTGGAAATATGGAAGTGTTATAAAAATCCAGCTTTGTTGATTTTTCCCTTATATAAGTCTAATAGATCTTAACTTAGTGGATTTGAAAGAACGAGGTTCATTGAATCTAATATGTATATATTAATCATGAAATCTAATGATAAGCATGTGAGTGTGTGAGAGATGGAGTATGAGTAAATGACCAAATGAATGTATAATCAAGCCAAACATGTATATATGAATTTGGTTTTCAGAATGGAATTTTTACATACTTATAAATTGTGTAGTATCTCTGCATATATGTTAATAAATATCTTTATATGTTGTAATAGTTAATTGGCTGAGTAATCAGATTTATGTATAGTTCTTGGTATTCTTCAGATTGCATGTGGATGTGGACATAGCAAGAAAAGTCAAATTTTCTTGCATCAGGGATGCATAGGCGATCTTCCCCTACCTAAACATTGTCAACAACACACTAATAGCCAACCTCTAAGGGATGCATAGTGAATATGAATGTGATCGTTTAAAATATTCTTTTGTTAGGCGTTCCTTAACATGGAGTCTTCTAATACCAGCTGAGATGAAACTAGTACAATAAGGTGGACAGTGGAAATCCCCAAAACAAGACGAATGGCCATTATGGAAATCTCCCGAACAAAAATAATGACAATTATTATAATCACAATGACAATTGTCTTTCCACCAGTATGGTGCAACTGATCAACTACCATGGGCCAATGACTTCCTTTCTAGATAAATATTCACCTGATAGTGAAGTCAAAAACATGTTTGTTGAGAAGTTGAAGATTTGCTGGCAAGTCTCCCACCAAAAACAGTGTTTGTTGCCAATAGACTTCTGGTCATTGACATTGTAGCAATCCCCGAGTTCTAAATCAAAAACAGTGGGGTCGTTTATATATCTAATCTAGGTGTTAGCCCAGTAAGCTCTGCAGAACGTTAACGTTAAAAAATTGGGCACTTAGTATCACCAGATTCATGGAAGCACAACGGAGAAAACTTTAACAAAATTAAAAATGCATAGCACCCAATCCATTTCTTAACAGAAGAATCTTTTATCTTGCCAGTGTCAATAGCTCCCACAGAGTGCTAAAAGAGCCACCTCACTCTTCTTCGGGAATATCAAAAGGTCTTCTCCCTCTATATGCTTATAAGATATGCAATCCCAATAAAATAAAAAAGTATACCCAGACTCCAAAGTAAAAAACAACACATGCATCAATTGGTATGCAAAAAGGACACCAATGTATCCTTACCTGGCCCCTGCCTGAAGCATTTTTAGGAATGATCTCTGCTACAGCTTTTGTTAACAATTCATTTGCAATGTCAATGTCTGTATTATGATGGTTCATCTTGTGCAGTTGTTCAACATTAATGACATTGAATCTTACTTTCTACTGTTAGGAAAAACCAAACAATGAAGAATTAAAACATAGCATACAGGTTTCTCTTAAATAAGCTATATTGATGAATGCTTACATATGATGCCTTCAACAAATCATGAATGGATGCCAAAGACTACTGTGACAAGCTTGAAGGCTTTTTTTGATAAGCCTGAAGACTTTTTTTATTGGCAATATCTCTTCTAAAATACCGAAGGTGATCATGCTTTCTAAACCTATTTTCTCAAAAGCCTGGAAACTTTTCTTGACCGGCAACGTCTCTTATTAAATTGCAAAGGTGATCGTGAATTCTTACTTATTTTCTCTGTCCACCTCCATGAGAAACTGTTTTCTCATGTGAGATCCCAAAAGTTTTTTCCGCCTTCTTCCAGTCCATATTTTTATGGTCTTAACTCTGTCTTCTCATAACAAAATGTAAATCTATCCAGATGATCTTCCCAATAAGATTTGTCATTTTCTCAACAAAAGAGTAGCAGCACTTAAATATTTTCAAAGATTAAGACAAATCATTACATGCCATTAAGAGCTCATCTACCAGATATTCAAATCCCTGAGCTTGTGAGAACATGGTGTAACCAAAATTGAGCTCTTTGGCGAAATACTTTCATTGAAAAAAAATGCATCTCGCTCATTGAAATGATCTACATCATCGAAAATTATGAGGGCACGGACAGATTTAAGATGTTTCTAAGCATCTCTATAGCTTAATCAATATGATCAATTTGTCAATCCAACTTCATCAAACTTTTAAAAATGAACAAGACCTAGGATCCACAGTAATTTGAATTTCTTTTTAAGAATTCTTTTACAACTAGTGTCTTTTCTACTCCACCCAAGCCCACGATTCACACAAACTCAACTTTCATGCTTTATTGGTGCAGGAATAATGTTGTCTTTTCAAAAGATTTTAACTTCTCATCCAGACCAGTTGGATATTTAGCCCCATTGAAGGGTAATCATTTAACATTTTTCATGATGCACTGAATAACCCTGCCCATGAATTTCGCATACCAAACACACATTACTTAACGTATTTGTGCTTTTCTAAAATTCATCTAAAATTCAAAAAATAATCTAAAATTTGAATTGAAATTGAAATTAAAATTAAAATTAACCATATGCACTTGACTGCGTAAAAAATCCAAACCTAGAGCACATCAATAGCGATAGATAATACAATCAGTAAAGATGTATCTCCACCAATATATCAATACATCAATACAATCCAAATAGATACATCTACACAAGAGTTTGCAGTGCTTAAAGATGTAATATGGTATATCAATACTAATCTATCTTCGCAAAAAATTGCAATGCTTAATAGAGATGTGTAGAAATACAACTTAAAAGTTATACAGAAACAGATACAGGGCTAACCTGTTACACGCCTTGACTTGAAAGTTGAGAGAAAGATGTCAAATAGGCCAATTCTCCCATTTTCAAGTTTATGGCGGCACCTCCTTTTTCTTTTTTATGAATTTGCAATGCTGGGCATACTAGCAGTCCATCAATGTCTATCTCTCGTATCCTCGCAGACTTTTCAAGAATTTCATTCAGGCCCTATATTTGTAGGAGGCTCTCAGGTTCCTAATACATATTATTCAGTTTCCCATTTGGGGTATCACAACATTTTTCAAGGTACTAACTTAGACAAGGGCACCAAGGAATTGATTGACCATTACATATTCAGCCTTTAGATCAGTGAGGATCTGTGGGACCTCACCCCACCACACCATATCTCAGATCCATTCCTGGAGATGGACTAGGTCTGCCATACATCAGCAACTGGTGAAATCCCCAGACAATGATTTAGTAGACAATCTGCACTTTCCTCTGCACTTCCTCCGCACTTTCCACCAGCTCTTCATTGGGCCAACGGAGTTTGTTGAGTTTTTTCAGTATTCTTCATTCAACCTTAAATATTATCAGAGATAGATTTGATCCTCGGACTTATTAACTCTTGGATCTTCGAGACCAAGTCTAACTATTTGATTTTCCAGCTTATATTGACATCATTGTACTCAACACTGCCTTTGACCTAATCTAATTCTATTATCTTATTTTATCTATCGGTCAAATATCAAAAAAATTGAAACTATAAAAAACTGGAATAATGGCAAACTGGAATAATCACATGAGAATTAGTTCATTCAGACAAAGTGAGAAAGAAATTGTCATAATGGCGCTTTCAATCTGAAGAGTTAAGTTCTCATTTTCCTAAAATTCCTAGTAGTTGACAAAGGGTCACAATCCATGGAAAATAAGACCGCGGTAGAGATGGCTTGCGACTGTGTTCTTGACATGTGGGCCACGATAAAAGAAACTGGCTGGGGTTGTATAGATATGCAACGATGGAGGTGGAAGTAGACGCAGAGGCAGATGAAGCGCCATTAGTAAATGCACAATGGGAATTAGGGGAAAGAGGGTTGGAACGCTTTAGTGACAGTGCAAATAACGAAGGGAGGAGGTCACGTGCAGGTTCACAGAAAGTCAGAGACCATTACTAAGGAAGGAGACCAAGAAAAACTAGGTCAGAGACCATTAGGAACGAAGGATACCAGAAAATATAGGTTAGAGAAACACATGTATATTTCCCAATATAGATAACCGTATATACGTGTATGCGTTATTCAAAAACTGGGACACTGGCTGATCATATCAGACGGTTAATCTGGCAGTTTCACCTCTCTATCAAAATTTGGTCAGAATTTTCAATTTGATGTAAAAGTGGGACTTCAGCCTTCAAATACATAAAGCTTATGGTAGTCCAGATGGTCCATGGCTTGAACTTTTCTCAAGTTTTTCTAGAAATCCAAATAATCCAAATATGTTTTCAAAGATAAATTTTTAATTGTAATTATATTATAAATAAAAACAAATATTATAAAATTATAATAAATAATTAAATATTTTTTACTATTTGAATTTTTATATAGGTATACTTATAACCATTATGCAATGAGGGAGGTATGATGAAAATGGAGGGAAGCGGTGATTTGGTCTGCGTTCTTCCTAGGGTTAGCTACTCTGTTTCTCTGGTTGCTGCGGCGGCGGCTCTCGATGGAGGCGATTCGGTGGCGAAGAACAACAACTACAGGCCTGTTACCTGTTTATCGGAGGTGCAGTGCTCATTCCCTCCCGTTTACTCTGTTTTCCGTCGCATTTGGGCTGCGGCGTTTGCGCACTGGGGTTGGACCTGGGTACAGAGTCACGGCTCTGTGGACGTTGTTGAGCGACTTGTATACACGGTGATCACTGATTCGGTGGCTCGCTTTGGCTGGAGGAGGACGGTTGTTCCTGAGGATCCTATTTTAACCTTCACCCACTGTCTTCACCGTGCTCTGCTTGGGAGGACCCGACAGTTGGCTGCCATTGAAGTTTTTGCAAGCCTGCTATGCCAGAAGGAAGAGGGCATCGGCCTTATTACTGGCTGCGAATCTCCGGTAGGTAATGCATTTTTTCAAATATTTATAAAAGCTCCTGCTGGTAATAGTTTTGCTATATGGATTCGAAATACAGATTCCATATTGTATTTGAAGGGCATAATCCAGTCCACTGCTGGCTTCCCATCTCACCTCCAGTCTTTAATATATGGGGGACAAGCATTAGCAGACACCAGAACTCCTATTGACTATGCCATTGCCTCGGGATCCACTGTCTGTCTAAACTTAAGA
The DNA here is from genome assembly GCA_034641835.2 of Pinus albicaulis. Lineage (NCBI taxonomy): Eukaryota > Viridiplantae > Streptophyta > Pinopsida > Pinales > Pinaceae > Pinus > Pinus albicaulis. The sequence continues at coordinate 450,176,420 of CM076569.1, read as the reverse complement.
CTGCGGGGGGGGAAAATAGGACCGACCAGATCTCATGGAACTACCCCAGGAGCCAGTGCGTCCAACGCTGCTCACTCCAATGGACCTTCATATAGGAACGTCCTACAAGGGGGAAAAAACAAAGCTGCTACAGAAACTGCGGCTCAGGCTGATAACTCCCCCAAGCCATACATTGCGGAACAGCAGAACTGCGTCCCTGAAATAAACGTAGACATTCCAGATATAGAGCTGCATAGAATAGCATTTGAATCACAGGCTATAATATGCAGATTCAACTGCTTTTGGCCCAAACCAGTGGAACTTTTCCATTGGATATTCACCAACTGGACCATGGACTGTGAAATCCACCTATGCTCAAAAGGGTTTTTCATTGTCAAGTTCTCATCATCAGAAGACATAGATACCATACTTAAGGAGGGGCCATGGTTCTGGGGATCTACTGGACTCTTCATCACACCATGGTTCCCGGATTTTGATGCCAACACTATGGAGGTGACCAGAATGCCGGTCTGGGTCCGGCTTCACAATCTCCCGCTACATTTCTGGCAGGAAAATGTTCTTGGAGGTATTGGAAATATCCTTGGCAGATATATCAAAACAGATATACAACGAATGGAGGAGCGCATTTACACCTTCGCACGAATATGTGTGGAAGTGGATTTGAGCAAAGGTCTACCAGAATGCATCATATTGAATCATAAACAACAACGATGGACACAACATTTAGATTATGAGAACACAGCATTTCGATGCCGGATATGCAGCAACACGGGACACCTACAAAACACTTGCCCGGCAGCCCCAAGAGATAACAGGAGAAAGAAGAAAACAGGCAAAGTAGCCAAAGGATGGCAATACCCATCAGAGGAACTAGAACAACAAGAGGAAGGGGAAGAACCTACCCCACAAGATAGTAAAATAACAGAAAATACATTGGGTGCTCAAGAACAGGAAATGCAAGAACCCATTGATACCACCACCACGACACAGCGGGATACAGATCTGGGGGTAAAAGACAGCGGGGTAAATAAACGACTACATACCTCGGACACATCAGACTCTGACAAGGACTTTGGAGCGCATGCTGAAGAAAACCAGCTCGTCCTTGTATCAACCACGCCAACAGAGGGTGCTTGGCGGAAGGTTGAAAAGAAAAAAGGGAGAAAAGCCTAATTTCTATCTCTTTGTATCTATCTGTGGCATACTTGCCTGCTTTGATTGACTCTTACCAGCTCATGTAACATGTAATTTTGTTTTATAATAAAATTACGAATTTTTCCTTTGTGAAAAATAACCATTATGCAATAATGGTATTTGAATTTTGCCATGTTATATTTTAATTATTGGAGGATGATGGATGTAAATTGTTGTTAAATATAGGTATACTTATAACCATTATGCAATAATGGTATTTGAATTTTTCCATGTTATATTTTTATTATTAGAGGATGATGGATGTAAATTGTTGTTAATATATTTAAAGTTGAAGAATTATTACTAATTTTTTATTTTTTAAAGTAGGATGTTATATTTATTTTGTAATTTAAGTGCAGATAATTGGTACTTTTATAATTTTAAATGTTGTTTAATGATTATGGACTCATCATACTTTATTTTTTTGTTTAGATGTTTTAGATCCACATTAAAGATGGATTTATGTTGGTCGTCTTATTTTTTTTGTTTAGATGTTTCTTAGATCCACATTTAAGATGGATCTATGTCGATCATCAGAGTTAATACTTCTACATTATCATACCCATGGTCGCTAAAATCAATACTTGCACACTATCGATTTGTATTGGCAACTTAAATATCTGTTGGGAAAAGTCTTGCATGAAATAAATGATGGGAAGAGTGAAATTTTGTTGTAGTTAGATGACATGCAACTGCAATTGAAAGACATGTGTCACATGCAATAACAATACACTTGAATTTTCTTTTATATATAACAGAATATAGCATATCCGAATTCGTGTTTATAAGTTAACCACCCTTTCGCATTTTGTATCTCATACCATAAGGTTAAGTATATAATATGCAGGTTAATTATTACAATTACTTTGCATTACCACCATTGTTTGATCATAATCGACCCTTTTATCATTCCTTGGAAACTATGGTTATGTGAATTTTGATAGGGGAGAGAGTGGAAACCAGTTGGCATTAATGCTTGCCAAATGCCCAGGTTCTCAATCCTTCCAATACATTGACGGAGAGACATATGGAATTTGTGTTATCATCGATCTCTAATACTCCTCATCCAACGACGCCTCGGGTTTTCCGATGGGTAAGGGTAACTATCCAGTATTGTCTCTCTCGCTGTCAGTCATTCAAATGTTTCTGACATCGGAGAAAGTATCTCTGCCAAACCCCTGCTTCACTAGGGTTTCTATCACAACCTAGAGGAATAATGCTCTTGACAACAGGTCGCCACCAACAGCGGACTTCTGATTCGCCAATTTCTGTTGCCTTTCCCTTTTGGTTTGTGGCTGGATGGACGAATGTGTCTTGTAGCATTTGCGACAAGGTAATGGTTCCTTCTAGGTCACTGTTATTTTCATGTTTTGTCTATTGTTTAATGTTTTCTCATTCTTCTTGTCTTTAACACAATCGCCCTGGCTTCCTATGGTTGCAGATGCGAGGTTCTGACTCCTTCACTAGTCCCTTAAAGGTATTAAGTTAAGTACCCTTTCTTTTTCGCATAACCTCAACAATATCGTTCCAAATTACTATGTTAAGTTAGGGTTATACATTGTCTGCAGACTCGATACTATGGGCTTGGACTTCCTGCTTCCGGTGTATATGCGGCTTTGGTTCGATCTTCTACATGTCACTGCAACTTGGGTTCCTTCCACAACAAACTTAAGGTGCTCCTTGCTATATTACCCTTCCTTGAGGGTTTTGTTGAGAGGTTTTCTTTCTCAAGGGATTACATTGAAGGCTTTCACCCTGCAATCTAAACATGGTTAATAGTATTAGGGTGCTATTTTTGCACAACTTCCCCATCTGAGGGTACTTATTTTAGGTTTAACTCACACATAAATATGGTCATCCACCTGAAATTCTGGGTAAGTTCTTTTTTTATTAGTCTAGGCCTTGTGTCTATCCTGAGAAGCTTTTAGATTTTGTCGAACTTTTCTCAATGTACTTTCCATTTCTTCTAACATGTCGGCCCCTGAATTATTTTATTCTTGGGACTATTCTAGTTAGAAGGTATTATACATATTTTCCCATAAAGTACCTCAGAAGGGCCCATTTTTAATGACTCGTGGTAATCGTTTTTATAATAAAATTCCACTAAATGAAGGTATTATTCTTACCTGCTGCATCACATACATGTGCATCATATCCTTAATCACTTGATTCACCCGCTCAATTTGCCCATTTATTTGTGGGTGGTAAGCAGCATTGTAGTGAATTTGAGTACCCAATCTAGTGAATGTTGAGAATGCAGCAAGATGATGGAGCTTAGTGAAATGAAGTCGCCTTCACTAAGTGGGCCCGCAGGCAAATTCTGGCGTAAAATCTATTTTTAGACTATGTCTATTTTTAGACATATGGAGCATGGTTCGGGGATTCCAATATTTGGACTATAAACAACAGTTTATTCTCTTGGAGCACTTCAGTTTGAGCTACGGATGTGGCACATGCAACTGCCAGAAGGAAATACGCTTTTCCTATGGGGTATTGAGCTCATGCATGGTTGACTTCAGTTAGGACTTTAGTGGCAGAAGTTTGGTGGAGTTAATGAGACAGATAGTGGAGTTGTGTTCTGTTTATTTTAGTTGAACTAGTTGAGATTAGTTTAACTAGCTAATCAATTAGTTATGAGTGGAGTGAATTAAATATTATTTAATTCATTAATTATTAACTCATTATTCAACTCAAAAACACATCAGTTCACTACAGTGCATGATCAGTTCAGTGGAGACCAGTGAAAGAGGTAGATGAAAGGGTGGAGTTAGCTATCAGTTGTGACTATACTGTTGCTATTTGCAACACACAGATAGGTGGAGTAAGCCCATGAGGATTGCGCAGTTTAGGATGGTGGTTTATCTATATAAAGAGGCCATCCCATAGCATTGAAACACGCAATAGAGGCAAGGCAATTGGCGGTGAGTTTTGAACCAGTAACCTGTTCAAAACTGAGCTAGATTGTGGGTAACTGTATGAGAAAGTACTGAGTACTTGTGAGGAGTTTTGTACTATGATTGTTACATGATTTCTCCATTATAATATACACAATAGCTGCGGGGTTTTCAGCTATAAGCTTTCCCCATACATACTGTGTTAATGTGTATGATGATTTGATGTGTTATCGCTTGATTTTATTTCCGCATGTGTGATGATCTAAGTTGATTGAGTGGAAGAGATTATGTGTTATGTATGAAGCTCAAATAGTATGTGACCAGGATAGTCTCGGTGGATAATTATTTATTATTCAGCAAATTTCTACATGGTATCAGAGCTATTGAAGCAGAGATTGATCATCACAGTGATTACAAACTTATTTCGGTAGACAGAGTCTGCATGCGGGCCAGGTAGCCTCCGTATTCATCTTTCTTCAGAAAGTGAAAGGTCTGGTAAATGCCCCTTGCAGTCAATCTCTGTGCTAGAAATAATTTGTTCTCACAGATCTAGAGCGGTTGAGCTTTGAGGTGGAATTCGAAATTTTGCAACAGTTTTGTTTTCTTGGTGCCAGTGTTGAAAATGTCTTTCAACGGTTTGCGACTCGAATATGCTCTTGAAGGCAGTTCGAATTATGTTGCATGGAAGGATCGCATGGAGGCAGTATTAGAAGATAATGGTCCTAAGGAGTTCATGGATACGGATGTCCAAAAGCCCACTGATCCTGCTGAAGTCGAAGCATGGCAAAAGAAGATGGCGAAATGTCGAAGGATCCTGTTGGAGGGCGTCAAGGATCATATTGTATCCAGCCTACATGGAAAGGCTTCTCCATATTTAATGTGGAAAGCTTTGACGGATCTATTCCAGAGTAAGAGCGACCAAAGGAAGCTGGCGCTCAAAGATAAGCTCGGGAACATCAAGATGGAGAAAGGCGACGGTATCGCCAAATACCTCACGAAGTTCACTCAATGCAGAGATGAGCTGGGAAGTGTGGGGGTGACTGTCGAAGACGAGGACATGGTCGACCTGGCTCTCCTTGGTCTTCCGAAGGTTTGGCACTCATATCAAGATAGTGTCAATGGTCGGGAGAAGCTGTCGGGATGGGAGCGCCTTTGGGCGGATCTCATGCAGGAGGAGATAAGGAGGACTACTCGAGATGGATCTTCATCAAAGGGAGCTGATGAAGAAAACTGCGCTTTGGTGGCCAAATCAAAGAAGGGGAAGGGTAAGAAAACCTCTCATTCTGGTGCAAAGGGCAAGAAGCAGGATATGGCGAAAGTGAAGTGTTTTCACTGCCATGATCACGGACATTATGCTACCAATTGTCCAAAGAAGAAGAAGAACAAGCAAGCGGAAAGATCTGCAGATGGAGAAGCTTTGGCTTCACAGTTCGAGCTTGACTTTTCACTGATTGCATGCTTGGTTTCAAGTGTGATGGGATCGGTGTGGTTCTTGGACAGCGGTGCGTCATTTCATATGAAGGGAGATCGGGAGTTGTTCTCAGATCTGGAGGACAAGGATTTGGGTATGCACATCGAGATGGGCGATGACGGTAGATACAGTGCGACTGGTATCGGTACCGTATCCTTTCAGAGGGAGTCTGGTAAACCCTTTGTCTTAAAGGATGTCATGCATGTACCTGGATTGAAGAAGAACCTAATTTCAGTAGCGATGTTGGAGGATAAGGGGTATGATGTGGTCTTCAGCGAAGGAAAAGCCTTCCTGCGCAGTAAGACTACTAGAGAGACCCGGAAGATAGGGGTTCGAACTCAGAACCTTTATCAGTTGCAGGTAGATGACTGCGCAGCTATGGCATGCAAGGCGGGAGAAGTGGTGAGTCGGGATGATGAGGGCGAACTGTGGCACAGGAGATTGGGCCACCTTCACCATGGAGCTTTGAAGATTCTGCAGCAGATTTCTACTGGGCTTCCTAAGGGCACCCTTGCGCAGTCAGATCAGTGCAAGGGGTGTACTTTAGGGAAGTATGTAAAAGCCACCTTTCACGAGAAGGATAGTCGCGCCACGACGATCCTTGAGAGAGTTCACACAGACGTGTGTGGTCCTTTCTCAGTTGCTTCGACAGCAAAGCACAGGTATTATGTGATCTTTGTTGATAATTTCTCTCGAAAGTGCTGGATCTTCTTCATGTCGAAGAAGAGCGATACATTCGCGAAGTTCTGTGAGTTTAAAGCACTGGTCGAGAAGGAGTCGGGAAAGAAGGTGATTGCTCTAAGGAGTGATAACGGTGGTGAATTCATCTCGGCTGAATTCAAGGAGTTCTGCAGCGCAGAAGGGATTCGGAGAGAGCTCATCGCACCCCATAACCTACAGCAGAACGGGGTGGCTGAGCGGAAGAACAGAACGATCGTGGGTGCTGCACGGGCGATGTTGCATGATCAGGGCCTACCCCTTCACTTGTGGGCCGAGGCATGCAATACAACAGTGTATGTGCAGAACCGTTGTCCTCACAAGGTTCTTGGCATGAGTACACCAGAGGAGGCTTATTCTGGCAAGAGGCCTGATATTTCCCATTTGCGGATTTTTGGTTCTCCTGTCTACATGTATGTGACGAAGGATGCAAGAAGGAAGCTGGATCCAACTGCTGAAGTTGGAATATTTGTGGGGTACACTGACACACCTCACAACTATCGGGTGTATGTGCCAGACAGTCGCAAGACTGTTGTGCGACGGGATATAAAATTTCAGGAGGAGAAAGCCATGCAGTGTTCGCTTGAGAGGGAGCTACACTCGCATGCAGATGAGGAGCCCCGACATATGCTATGCAGTTAACCAGCTTTCGCAAGCTATGGTTAAGCCTACCAAGCTCTTTTGGAAGGCAGGCAAGCATGTATTGCGCTATATTAGAGGCACATCGAGATATGGTCTATGGTACAGACAGGAGGATGGAGCGAAGCTTTCTAGCTTCACTGATGCAGATTGGGCAGGGAGTCCAACGGACCGGAAGAGCACATCTGGAGGAGTTTTCAGCATTGGGTCGACAGCAGTTTCCTGGTACAGTAGGAAGCAGAGATCCGTGGCACTCAGTTCAGCAGAGGCCGATTACATGGAAGCTAGCTTGGCTGCATGCGAGGCTATTTGGATGAGGAAGATCCTCACAGGATTGTTTAGGTTGCATTTGGAGCCTACAGTGGTTTACTGTGATAACCAGAGCTGCATCAAGCTCTCGGCTAATCCAGTATTTCATGATAGGTCCAAACACATCGACATCAGGTACCATCATATCAGAGATTGTGTTCAGTGGAGAATCATGATGCTTTCATATGTTCCCACGGAGGATCAGGATGCCGACATCCTGACGAAGGCGCTCACCAGGAGCAAGTTCGAATTCCACAGAGGCGGGATAGGGATTGCAGATAATCCATATCTTGCTGAGAGGGAGTGTTGAGAATGCAGCAAGATGATGGAGCTTAGTGAAATGAAGTCGCCTTCACTAAGTGGGCCCACAGGCGAATTCTGGCGCAAAGTCTATTTTTAGACAATGTCTATTTTTAGACATATGGAGCATGGTTCGGGGATTCCAGTTTGAGATTATTGAAGCATTGGTCATGTTGGTAAAAATAGATGGGACTCTATTTTTTAGGTCGAAAGAGGTCGAAGGCTATTTTTAGACTGCCTCTCCTAAAAATATGGAAGTCAAATATTATTTACCCTTAAAAATATTTAGACTATAAACAACAGTTTATTCTCTTGGAGCACTTCAGTTTGAGCTACGGATGTGGCACATGCAACTGCCAGAAGGAAATACGCTTTTCTTATGGGGTATTGAGCTCATGCATGGTTGACTTCAGTTAGAACTTCAGTGGCAGAAGTTTGGAGGAGTTAATGAGACAACTAGTGGAGTTGTGTTCTGTTTATTTTAGTTGAACTAGTTGAGATTAGTTTAATTAGCTAATCAATTAGTTATGAGTGGAGTGAATTAAATATTATTTAATTCATTAATTAGTAACTCATTATTCAACTCGAGAACACATCAGTTCACTACAGTGCATGATCAGTTCAGTGGAGACCAGTGAAAGAGGTAGATGAAAGGGTGGAGTTAGCTATCAGTTGTGACTATACTGTTGCTATTTGCAACACATAGATAGGTGGAGTAAGCCTATGAGGATTGCGCAGTTCAGGCTGGTGGTTTATCTATATAAAGAGGCCATCCCATAACATTGAAACACGCAATAGAGGCTGGCTATCAAGTGGCTAAGGATTGGAGCATGTGTTTTTCTAGATCTAGCTTGATAGTGTGTAGCAATTGAGGGTGTGCATGAGAGCTAGTGAAGAGTTTTTGTACTATGATTGTTACATGATTTCTCCATTATAATATACACAATAGCTGCGGGGTTTCAGCTATAAGCTTTCCCCATACATACTGTGTTAATGTGTATGATGATTTGATGTGTTATCGCTTGATTTTATTTCCGCATGTGTGATGATGCGGGGTTGGTTGAGTGGAAGAGATTATGTGTTGTGTATGAAGGTCTAAATAGTATGTGACGGGATAGTCTCGGTGAATAATTATTTATTATTCGGCAAATTTCTACATTATAGATAAATAATATGTTTTATTTCTAAAATTATATATATATATATATATTGATGTCCAATGAATGACCACAAGGTTGGTCAATAGGATTCAAAAGTATAGACAATGTGATTGCATATTTATATTTCAAATTAAAATCTAAATTTTATAAAGTGCCTAAATCTTCTTCAAAGATTAACATTTCTAAGATTAGTGGAATCACTAAACAACATCATAAAAATATAACAATAGAATAGTGTACATGCTTCTATTTTATGGTTATCCCTCTATCCTTGTAACCTAGATCTATTTAAACATTAGCAGTTTTAGGAGGAGATCCCATGTCAGGTCTAACTTTGAATGAGTTACACAAGGACTAACTAACTAACGTACATATGTGAGAAAGAGATTAACAAGAAGTATATAAATGAAAAAGTAAGACAAGGGAAAAGCAGAGTAAGACATGAGAAGAGTAAGAAAACGCTAGAGCAGAGTAGAGTAAGACATGAGAAGAGTAAGAAAACGCTAGAGCAGAGTAGAGTAATACAAGAGAAGAGTAAGAAAAGGCTAGAGTAGCGCATTTTTATAGAAATTCAATCCAGAATTAGATCCATTTTAATTTGGATCTTGAGACAGAAGTAGATCTCAAATATGAAAAATATATCTGTAACAGGTTGTAGGTATTCCATTCTTACAACCATCTTATAGTATAAAAAACCATCTTATACGAGAAAAATTAATGCTTTCCTTTTATAATGGGAACACAAACACAATATATATTAATATAGTCCAAATCTCATGCAAAAATTCCCTTATTTTTCCAATAGAAAAAAAAACAATAGAAATATAGTTCGAATCTGATGAAAAAAATTGTGAGAAAAAACAAAACAGTATCAATACAGTCCAAATCTACAAAGTTGTGATGCAAGTTGTTTATCAATGCAGTCCTGGGTGCTTTGTTTGTTGTCTGTTATATTTAATTTTTGAGCAATAAAATGTCTATCTCAAGGTGCTTATAATGTTTTTTTTTCTTGCAGGTGTGCAGGATAATTCTCAGAGATTATTTTTGACATTGTGGAGCTAATAGCAGAAAATGTTAGCATTCACGCCAGATGGAATCTATTAATTTCTATTCAATGTGGCAACTGCTACTGTTGATTATGCCATATCGTTAACAAGTTCATTAAACCCTGGTTCTGTCTTAGAAATGGGCCATTTTTCATTTCTGTTAAATCTAGAGAAGTAAAAACACGTTGAAGATTTTATCTAAATATCACCGTCTAATCCAGGTTTACATGAAAAATGTAATTTACACATTAATTACCCGGACAACAATACGAGACGGACAGGAGAACATACCCGGACAGCAATACAAGACGGACAGGAGAACATACCCGGATAGGACGAACACCAGCGCGGCAGGAAGAGCGCGGATGGGACGGACAGGACGAACACCAGCGCGAACACAGCAGCAGCCACAGGAACGGTAAACGCGCCAACAATAAACTCGGTAAACCATAACATTTTGCGGGCGATTTATTTATAGAAAATAGTTCGGCCGAACTATTTTAAAAGTAAAAGTTCGGCCGAAATTTTGTTGCCGGTTTTCCAATCCCCGACAAAAATTCTGTTTGCTCGCGCCGTCCGTGTGCCGTCAGCCTAAACGGAATCAAGAGTTCGGCCGAACTTTATAAAATGTTCGGCCGAATTATTGCCGAAAAAAAATTTCTACCCCCGATTCTCACAAAAGTGTAACTCAGCTTCACGTTTCCGCCCA